>JAQQZS010000036.1:16620098-16631135 GCA_030068045.1 Platyallabes tihoni | reverse complement strand
CGTAAACCAAGACAATGCTCGTTTTCCAAGTCAAAATTTATTAAAAATCTTTGCTCGTCTTGCGGAACACTCGCAAATCAAGTTACTCGTAATCCGAGGTTTTACTGTATTATGCAATTATCCAAAAAAGTTTAGACTTTGGTTTAAATGTATACACATACACAAGTGATATCTAAAGCATATTCCTGATTTCTTAGTCTTGTTTCTTCTATCACTTTTGAGCTGTTTAAAAGCTTTTTAATTACCCTTTACCTTTTTAAATTACTTTTTAATGAGATAATTACAGATCTCCTTATGTGCTGATGTTTTTGTTCTGCACTCAACCAAATTCTTCTGTTGGCTTCAGAAGTATTCATTTTTACTCTTCATTTATACAAGGGCTGGTGTAAACCTGGTTTCTGAAATAATTTTGTAGCTCTTTATGTTTAAGGTACTTGTACTCTGGCTTTGTGTGTCTTCCTGCACAGGTGTATCCTATGGCTGTGGTGGCCACTGCAGAACGAGGGCTAATCGTGTACCAGTTGGAGAATCAGCCATCTGAGTTCCGGCGTATAGATTCACCTCTGAAACATCAGGTTGGACCACAGTTTCTTTCTTTTGTAAAAATTAAGAAGCATATTAATTAAGCGTTGCAGAAGGTATGTCGAATATCTAGACATCTTTCATTTAAAAAAAGTAAATATGAGTGTAGATATGGTGAGAGACTTGCATGTTGTTTTAGGTACACTTTGAATTAGCTTTTCGTATTTTTGTTATTGCTTTACTTATTTTGAGGTTATAAAATAAGTAGGCTTTCTGCTCTGTCTTAATTGTGTAATTAATGGTGCAGTTTCTTCCTTGCTCTACAGCTTAACCAAGCAGATATGAAATTAGTTTTGACCTTATTAAGTTAGTTTCGACAAATGTTTACTTGACATTTGTGGGTTTTGTTTTCTACAGCACCGCTGTGTAGCCATCTTTAAGGACAAGCAAAATAAACCCACTGGATTTGCACTGGGCAGTATCGAGGGGCGAGTGGCCATTCATTACATTAATCCACCCAATCCGTGAGTTTACAAAGGCAGTCCAGCATTTACTACTCTGACTCACTTCCTTATGAAATATATGAACTGTTTATCACATATTTGTGTTGTTTTCATAGCGCCAAGGATAATTTCACCTTTAAGTGCCATAGATCAAATGGAACAAACACCACCACACCCCAGGATATTTACGCTGTATGTATTTTGAATCTGCTGCTGCTAATATTCATCATGATATTTTGGGTGTTTTCTCTGCAATCTTGATTTAAAACATTTTAAGTTGTGCCTTGACGTACAGTAGTTCTTTGGACTGAGAGCGAGCCATTAAACTTGGATTTAGACTGTCACATACAAATAACAGCTTCTGGTATTACAGGTCAATGCCATTGCTTTCCATCCAGTGCATGGCACATTGGCCACAGTGGGCTCTGATGGCCGCTTCAGTTTCTGGGATAAGGACGCTCGCACAAAGCTGAAAACCTCTGAGCAACTTGATCAGCCAATCACAGCATGCTGTTTTAACCACAATGGCAACATTTTTGCCTATAGTTCCAGCTATGATTGGTCCAAGGTATGGTTGATCAACAAACATCACAGTCATAGCCATGATATTAGTATGGATGTCATTGTTTTTCTTCTATTTGCAAGGCACAGTTTGTGTGAAATCAGGGAACTTAAACCAAAATGCGCCCCTAAATGATCTTTTGTGGAAACCATTATTTCAGACTCCGTACAGTGTTCTGCACAAGAAGTAAAGCGTAAATTATATTTCATTGCTAGTTTCCTTACAGCTGCCACAATGTTTCCTTCTAATATTCCCTCTAATAGGGACATGAGTACTACAACCCCCAGAAGAAGAACTACATTTTTCTGCGAAATGCTGCTGAGGAACTCAAGCCTCGGAACAAGAAATGGTGAGAGTGGAATTCCCATTACCATGGAGACGGTTTCTGTCACCGGGCTTCTTTGTGGTTTCGTCTCTGTGACGTTTTGACACTTGTTTTCTTCAGCATCCCATTATGCTTTGCGTGAAGGGAAAAAGCTGGCTTTTCGAGGAGGAGGAAATGAGAAAATATTTCTCAGGGCCTGGAATGTGTATTCTTGGTAAAATGCTACAGAATGGCCATGGAGTGTATTAGGTTTATTTTTTGCTTATTGAAGGAATTTATTACAGGACAAGCTGCTAGACTTACCTTTTAGTGATGCACAAACTGTTGGGGAACCACACCAGCAGTTATTGGCACTTTGTTTTATCTGAGACAAAGTTGTACTGAGATGTTTATTTTATTCAGAATTATAGATTTATACAGAATTATATTAAAAGATTTATAGTTGATTATTTATTAAAATTAGGAAAATTTGGAAACCTCTGTGATCCATCTTCAGCACACCAAAGACAGACAAAGAAATGTCAGAATCGTTTTTTGTTGTTGTTGGAAATGAAGTATGTACTTAGTTTTGGGGTGGGAGGGGAAAAAAACAATAAACATGATTTTAAAAAGAAAAAGAATGCTGTTATGCCTTATGACTGACCACTTGCCCTCCTGTCTTTAGATCCTGTCATCCTGTTGCATCTCAGAAGACCTGCGTTAGCATGTAAATATGGGAGAATTCGAGAGACTGTCTTATGGCTAACATCTGGACCAATGACGTGGCATTGCATACATTGTATGGACCAATCAGAAAGGGCCAGCCACTCCTACACGATGGTGATGACAGCAAATTGCTTTTGCACTGCATGAGAGAAACCATGCTTTAGTGTAACTGGTGTTGTGATTTTTGTTTTTGTTGTTTTTGGCTGTCTTTCATAACTGCTGCTTTTTTCTTTTTTTTTTTTTATACTGCTTTCAAGAGCAAAACCTCCACACTTTTCCAACACTTCTTTGCTGTCACAACATGGTGTAGATCTTTATTGGTGTAGATTCATTATTCTGTGAAATCAATAAATGTCTCAAGGACTCCACATTTTGACATTTGTTCTCATGGTCTGGAGAAAGTGAAGAGATGAGACGGTATCATGATGGATGCGTGGTTCTAAAGCATTATACTTTCAATTCTACAATATCTTCATTGTTAGGGAGGGTTTTTAACTGAGAATCATTTTCTAGTCAACCCTGAAAAAAGAGTGCATGTTGATCTCGCAGCGTTTTGTCAGCAAAAGTTTTTACTGTTTACCTAAAAACCTCCGACCTCAGAACTGCAATTATAGACGACTAAAACTGTTATAAGTTGCTCCAACTAAAATATACAGATTTGTATTGCTTTTTAAAAAGAAGAACTTAAGCAAATCAACTCTGCCTTTAAGGTTAATGTCCACTAGGAGGCACCACTTCACTTCTCTGCTTTTGTGTTTCAGCGTTGTAGAATCAAAGCACACAGATCAAAGTGAATGAGTGCATCAGGTGAGTTGGTGGAAAAAGCAGCAGAGAAACTCTGGGAATTTATCAGCAGGATATGAAGAGCTGGTTGTTGGGGCTACAAATGGTTGGAGTGAGAAGACCTGCATGAACTGAGTGTGAACGTGTGAGAACTCCCACCTTGCTGTGGCAATTAGAAAAATCACCTTACTGTCAGCTGGAGTCTTGGCACTTAGCAGTGAGACTTCAATAGGCTATGGGAGGGGAAACTACCGAGACCAGGCATTCAGTGTGTGATTGTTTCAGAATTAGAATTTCAGTACTTTTGAGTAAGTAAGGATTCAAAGTGAGACCCTGGGGGTATCTGTCGAAGACAGATTTATGTTGTAGTGGTGGTGATCCACCAGTATCAAAGCTGCTATAATTATGATTGAGTTGTTACAATTAATCGCTTGGTTGCTTTAATTTAACAGGCACAATCCAGACATCACCAATGCAAACAAATAACCATATACAGAGGTGGCCAAGAAATGTATATACACTTTTTAATATGAGAAATATATGCCTTTCTTCTGAGGATGATTAATGATGGTACATCTAGTCACCTCTTTAGAGGAACACTAATACTATACATAGTATGTTCCCATAATTCAATTCCAGATTTTAAATAGGGCATAGATCACAACTGTCGAAGAGTGTATACTTGCATTTTTGGGCCCACTCCAAAAAAATGCTGTTGATAGCATAAATAGCCAGGAGCTTGCTGTACTGATTTAAACAATTAACATCATAGATCAATGGGTTGGGTTGACTTTATGAAGGGACAGTTGGATGGATCTCTTCCTGCAAAGAGTTTTCAGTCCCCTTTTAAGTGACTCCTAACAGCACTTTATTAGTAAAGTAAGAAAGGAATGCTCCTCATAATGCCTTGAACCTATTTGCACAACATAGTTAAACAGCTGGCACAGTTACACGAGTCGAGAAGTGAATGGATGTCAATGGTGATACAAGCCCTGGCCTGTTCTCCCTGTTGTCTGGAGCTTTGGCTGCTTGATGCTGTTCTGAAAGGCCTTTGTGACCACGCATTTGGGTTCACCGAGCTGAAAATCATAATCCTGGCGCAGTGCCGTACACATTATTAGGGTCAACGTGGATAAATCTTTATGATTACCTCTAAAAAAAATTCTGAACATCTATAATCTTCAAATCTTTAGTGAGGTTTGTCCTTTCACTGAAACGGACTGGAGGGAGGTCACTGGTGGATCGTTGATTTCCAGCGCAGGCAATATGATCGTGTTCAACACACACACACACACACACACACAATCGGAATTACATCCAGGGTTACTTTTATAATGAATTTGATTTTTTAAAAACATTATAATATAAGGTGATTAAAGTTACATTTTATGTTTCAAAATAACTTTTGAACTGTTGATTATGAATAGAAACGCCGTATAGTCAACAGTCACAGTATAGTATTGTGTAACAGAATTCCGAATTACAGTTTAACATTCACTTTTATCTCAGCACCAGTGACATGACCAAGTCAAATTTTAAGAAAGTTCATAAAATGCTAACGAATTCCCCCCCCCCAAAGTTTATTCGATTAGGGAAATAAAGCACTTTTGAGTAAGGGCACGTTGTCTAGCCTACAGTGACCGTTTTTCTTTGTTTGGCGCAAGGACAAAAGCAGGTGCAAGTTTAAGCGAGGGCGGACGCAGGGGGAGGAGACTGAGCGACAGAACAAAGTTTTCTGATATGGTTTTTTCACAAAAGACTCTTCGCGCTATTGGCTAACATGAGCGCTGGGCGTGGTTTGGATAAGACTGTATAAATAAACGACGCCCGGAAGAAAGCGAAGGGGAGGGTGCTTATCGCAGTTGAGTGCTCGTGGCGGTCGTCTACCAAGAGCGCGTTCAGTACCGACTGCGATGCTTTGTATTACATATGAAGTTTAAGGACTAACGCGTATCGAGAGCCTGGACAATCGAGCCTTCTTGTATGTAGACCCTCTTATTTACCTTGCTAGGATAATATTTCCGACTGGAGGGGAACACCCGCTGCTTTTACGCTTCCGTTACAGTCTTGAGTATCCAATGCTTCTGCACCCGTTTATGAGCAGCACGCTAGACGCTATGCATCCGACGGCAATTCAGAAAGATACCACCTTCACGAAGATTTTCGTAGGGGGTTTACCCTACCACACGAACGACGCGTCTTTGAGAAAATACTTCGAAGCGTACGGAGAGATAGACGAGGCTGTGGTCATAACGGACAGACAGACGGGCAAGTCGAGAGGCTACGGCTTCGTAAGTAACTCTGTAAATTCTTCGGCTTCTCTCTGGTTGTTGTGCATCTGTGTGGTTTGTAACTCAGCATCCTTAATGCACTTCAGTTAGACTCGTCTGACTTTGGGTACGTGAGCGTGACAAATTAACGTGTGCGTAAACGCGCATGAATTGAGGTTTGTTTTGGGAACATATGCACCTCCTTTCCGCTTTACCAATAGAAAGTAAAAGCATACAAGTTAAAGATTTCCCAAACGTGTGTTTTGCTGAATTCTTTCGAAGTCCACAATTTCCCAAGTGGTTAGTCAAGCTTAAAGCAGAAGTGCTGTTGTCCTCAGTTGGGCAGCGCGAGCGCCAGCAGCTCTAAGGGCTTTATATGGTGAAGTTTCTAAATGATGGTTTCCAAGCCTCCTCCTTCTCCTCCTACTAGTTATTCATGCTACATTAATGAAGCTCGGCAGCACCCAGCCGCCTAGAAATGTTTACATGATCTTAACGACCGTCAGAGAGTGGCCGTTTATTTTGGCCTAAGATGGAGCTGAGAGCTTTTTCAAAAGCAGAGTTCTTATTCTTTAGGGTTCCTAGTCCTCAGAGGTCCTTCTCTTGAAGTTCATGTCGCTTAACTAGGCTTTTGTATTCCACCTTGTTTTTGCTTCATGAATAAAACTGAAATGCTGAATCTCAGAAAAAACAGTACTAAACTTCGTTTCTTTCTTGCTTTTAATGTTGCAACTTAGATAGATAGATAGATAGATAGATAGATAGATAGATAGATATGTCCTATCTATCTATGTGTTTATTAACAATGATGCATATTTAAACTTTAATCTAAAACCTGGTGACAGTCCATACATGCATCATATATAATATTAAAAGGTTTACTACACATCCATTATATAACTTATATAATACATACACGATATAAGACTTTATATATAAGAAAAAGTACTGTTCTGAGCTCTGAGCTTGTACAATACAGAGGTTAACATCTGCCCAAACGCGCCCCCCCCCCCCCTCCCACACACACACAGACACACACATGCACAAAGAGAACTTCCCCTGGGAACCTGACAAAGAGGAACTCTTTTAAAACACCCAGATAGTTTGTTTATATATATTATATATTCAAGTAACTTATAGTAATTTAAAATTCGGTTCCACAGTGACTTACAGATAGGTACTGAGGTAGCTAGAGAGGACACTTATTTAAGCATTTTAAAGTCATACAGAAGCCATGTGCCTGAATGACACACACAGACAAATATGGACATATGTATCATAAACTAGACTAATCATCTATATCTTGATTTTAAAAAAATGGCATGGGGCATTTTGCTTATGTGGCACTCTTTTGTTTCTGATAGAGTCTTGATGTTCTTAATACAGCACATGGTGGGTAGAGGTCAAAAAGGGTAGTGTTGCAGTGCTTCAACGGCTCTTCGTGGCTGAGTGTGTGGCAGTGCAGGTTTGGCAGGCTCAGGGAGATGAGGGCTTCTGCCTTTAGCGTATAGTGCCTTTAGTGGTGGTCTGGATGATCCATTTACAAAAAACCTGTTTTCCCTGAAAGCATATTTTTTCCTGTTGACTGGATTGACTAGTTGATCCTGTTTTGTTTTGAAACGATGAAAAAAGGATTGTATGCTGCCACTCTTTGCATACTTCTTTTTTAACCTGTAATAACTAACTTTGTAAACTGGTACTGTGTGTTATTTTTTACATTTAAGCCACAGTTGTGTTAAATCCCAAGGTATTGTTCAGGTGTCTATATAAATATCACAGTTATCCCTATTCTCATTTGGCTCCTTACTGAAGGCATCCCTGCTTGTAATAGAAATTGTTTGCTAATAATGCATCACAGGATTTTAGATTTTTGGATTTAGGAGATTTTTAAGATATTGCTTTTTTTTTTTATAGATATTACACCTCTCTTATGTCCTCTAGGTGACGATGACTGACAGATTAGCAGCAGAACGGGCCTGTAAAGACCCAAATCCCATCATTGATGGTCGGAAGGCCAATGTCAACCTGGCCTACCTCGGAGCCAAACCACGCAGTCTTCAGTCAGGTGGGTTTTGCCAGATACACAGAACCTAGAACTTATTAGTTTCTTCCTTTATTTCATCTTTCTCTTTTTTAACTTGCATGAACACTTACATATAAAATAACCTTATACTACTTTGAAAGGACATTATGTACTGTTTCTTGTGCTTTACAGGCATATCTCTTGGTGTGCAGCCAATTCATCCAGCACTTATCCAAAGGCAGTATGGGTAAGTCAGATATGTATGTGTCTTTCTGTTCTGTTCTAGTGTGATATTGTTGCAAAGATGTATTTATTGTCTTTCAACTGTCAATGGATCTTAACAATGACTGCACATTCAAAGGAAACCGAGCAAGTTCCTTGTGCTCTTTGTCATCACTGGTTTGTCTTTTTCCTGGCAGTAAGAATTTTTGTCACAGCAAGTTCCTGAATATTGTTACTTCAGTTTCTGTGTCTTTGGCAGTAGTTAATTAGAGATTGTCAGTGAGACTCCACAGTTTATATTACTGAGTCATTTCTAAACATGGTGTTAAAATTTTCTGTGTTTGCTGACGGTATTTATTTTAGTCTTTTGGTTGATGGCACACATGCATTCTTTGGGTTATGAAACATGCATGCTTATAGTCTATTATGAGATTTTGTTTCTGCCAGGGTATACTTTCCCTTGAGACCTGGTGCATAAATTTGTTTTAATCTTTAAGACCTACATATTTAAGAAACCTGCCACGTGAATTTATTCCTCCAAGCCATTATTGTGGCCAAAGCCCTTAACTTGGCTTTATCACTGTTATATTTGTCTAGTTATAGCTGTAATAAGAAGAAACACCAACTCTGTTTCTTAGCAACCTTTCAACTGCTACAAACCTTTATTGCCTCGCTAATGGTAATGGTATAGTTTTCAAATAGTCCGTTTGGTTTACCATGGTGACAGACTGGTTTTGAACAAATTTTTACCCGCTTATTAACATGTTCATGTGAGAAGGACCTAAAATGTTCCATCTGCCAGTTGCTGTGGTAACAAGGTGGAGCAGTGTTAAGGAGGGGGGACCCGCATTTCTGCCTGTATGACAGGTGCTATCTCATATTTCCTCAATTACACCCTTCATACACATCTACCCACCCTTTCATACACACTTTGCACACCTGTCGCTTTCCCCCATGGAGTTCTTTGTCTCCTTCTGCTTAGAAATGGATTGCTAGGATAACTGTTAGAGGCTGCTGTTTCTCTATGGTTCATCAGTCTAATTTTTTCTCTATTTAAACACTCTTCCCCCTTAATGTTCCATTCCATGTTCTCGGTTACAAATTGTAAACGTCAAAAAACAAACATTAGAACATAACGCAGCCACACAATTTAAGTCATTTAGTTTTGTGCATATTTTTTAGACCTCAAATGGTCCTAGAGTCACTGACAGTCTTGACAGGATTGTGTGACGTTTTCTAAGTAGGTGAAATCGCTCATGTTGTCAGCTTAGTGATTAGACTGAGGCCCTGAAAAGTGACACCGAAGTGAGAGTGTGTGAGGGGGATGTGGAGTAAAGGGAGGGGTTGAGGGTCAGTGGGTTGTGTGTTGAGTAAAGAGAAGAATGGAAATGTTTAGGTGATATGAGCAGAAAGTGAGGGAGATGGGTCCAGTCCAGTTCCCTGTGCTTTAGTTGCTACATGTGAGCTTTTACCTAGTAGCTCTATGAAATGTCACCATCTCGCTACAAGTTCACACTTTTTCTCTATAATGAGAATGCATAGTTATGATAAAGAAGTACAACACTTCAAGCTGTCAGTGCACATTCAGCATAGAGGTTATGAGGTTGTCTGCTAATGTATCGGCTTCAGCACTGGGTATATATATGAATGCATTTTAAGTACGCTTACGAAGTTAAGATTAAATCTTTGATATGGGTTGATTTCTATCAACACTCATTGTGTATGCAGAATAAAAAATGAGCTAGTTCACAGGATTGTTTGAGTTTAGTAGCAATCAGTTGCACGTGGCTGCTATTTAGTAAAAAAGTCATGCTTGACCGTTTCCTCATGATGTGGAGTTCAAGAGTAAAGTGACCTCCACCAGTCAATTAAAGCACCGTGCAAGAGACCAGTGTGTAAATGTGACCTGGAAACTGCCAAGTGACTGAAGAGGTGTGTATGTGTGTGCGCATGGGTGCATGTGTGTCCTTGACTGCTATATCAGTTAAGCCTGGTCTCTGGACTTTAAACAAAGCTGCTAGTGACTTTACTCAGTCCATGACTTGTGAGCTGAGAATAGTTTGATTTTGTTCGGCCGGTGAAGTAGGCAGTAGTTGAAGATCATGATCCCACCATTTCTCTTTTATTGTGAAGTGTGCAAGACAAAGAGAGTGAAAGGCTGCATTTTCTTGTATCCTCTGACCTAATTACTTATATAATCAAATGTTCCGCTAACATGCATTCTTCCATTCACACTCTGTTATCTGGCCAGTTGATGGAGTGCGGTACTGAGGGAAGAAGAGACACAAGCTCCCGGCTACTCTGGGCCTAGTGTGGAGGTCAAGATTGGCTGCAGCTTGCCCTGACCACACCCTTAAGGTGCCAGTCATGGCTTGAGGGTGCAGTGTAGTGTGCTGTGATGGTTTGAAGTGCTGTGCGCATGTTTGACAGTAAAGCTTATGCTGATACATCTTTCTTTCTTTGTGAACTTCGCATGGTTTTTGGTTTGCAGTGCTGACTGAAGTGATTTACTATTGTGTGCGTGCGTGTGTGTGAGTGTGTTGGGGGGTTATTGGATGTTTTGCACATGTTCTCCACCCACGCACCCTTTCCTGTGTTGAACCATGGTGTGTACAGTCTCTTTCATTTACAGTATACCCACAGAAGCCAGTCTAAAAGTGTACATCACCTATGTGTAACGTAAATTTGTTAAAAAATTTTTTTTAACTCTTTAACATTCTGTACTCTGTAAGGAACTGTGTTTAAACTATCAGTTCTATAATATAAAAGCACACTCACTTTGCATTATCATTTTTAGGTAGTTACCACATAATTAAATGCTAGTAGATGGAGTTGTAATATATTTTAGGAAATATATGTTGCATATTTCACCAAATACAGACACAAATTATCAGGAGAAGAGTCTTCATTGCGAACCAAGATGTTTTTGAGTTCCTGCTTTAGGGGTCCCCTGATGACATTTCTTGTCATGTCCCCTGTGAGGTTGTTCTGTTTGTTTCCAGGTGTGGCACACACCCGACCACACCTTCCCACAACTCCCCACATTGTGTCTGTGTGTGTGTCTGTGTGTGTGTCTGTGTGTGTGTCTGTGTGTGTGTCTGTGTGTGTGTCTGTGTGTGTGT
>JAQQZS010000036.1:16576296-16600084 GCA_030068045.1 Platyallabes tihoni | reverse complement strand
AACTCATTTGGATTATGATTAAATTAGCATGTTTGTTTTGGTGTCGGTCCAGATTTAACCGTATTTGGGTCCGGATGAGGACCGGAGTCCGCCTATTGAGTACCCCGCGTATGTAGTATGTCCTTTTCATGACATTTACATAGCACCAGATGTTACATGACTCCATGAGTTTGAAAGACGACTACATGAGAGTTTACAAACATGTCAATCAAGTAAAAGTAATTTGATTAAACTGTGTGTGCATGCAGTGCTGTATTTATTTATATGCCTACAGAGAATAGTGTAGCTTGCAAATGGGTAGGAAAGATCATAAATCAATTTTGGCACTAATTCTTTATATTAAACCCTTGCATTATGTTGGAGTAAACTTTCCTGTTGTCACATTGACTGCCAATGTTGTGTGTAGCTGTGGAGCTCCTGTCTGAGGTGGTGCAGAGTGCATCTCTGAGTGAGGCTGAGATAGAGCAGCAGAGAGGAGTGGTGCTCAAAGAGCTGGAGGAGCTGGAGAACAGTCTGCAGGATGTCTGCCTGGATCTGCTCCACGCCACTGCATTTCAGGGCACACCCATGAGCCGGAGTATACTGGGACCCTCTCAAAATGCCAGGTATGTGCAAACACACAGGCAAAAGTCAAGGGTATTTTATTTGTTGCTTAGTTAACTGAATCTTTTGATCTGCCTTGCTCTCTAAGGACTTTGACACGTCAGGATCTGGTAGAGTACGTCAACAGTCACTACAAGGCTCCTCGCATGGTGCTGGCAGCTGCAGGAGGTAATGTACAAATCTCTGCTTGTTATTTGGGTCATTTTAAGAGCTATGCTTTACCAAAGCTCCTTATTCTTTGTAAATAAGAATAACAGGAATCAGTTGAGACCATTAAAGTGACAATAATAAAAGAGACATTTCTGTGTGTAGTGATGCTATTACATCCAGTTGTAGGGCTAGACATCAACATGGGTTAATTATGTTCCCTTAGCTGGTTATCAGCTGCAGTAAAATCACTGATTAAAAATGTTAACATTTTTCAACATAAATGATATTATTCAAAAAATTTATCCTTCTAATGGAGTCCATCCTCTTGATGACCATCCTGGTAAAAAGGGTTAGTACAGTTATAAACATTCTGAAATTTAGAAATCATGAACGAATCAAAGTTTTGGAAAAGTCATGGGATTTTTGGAAATAAATTTTTTAATCAGCTGGTTGTGTGTAATGTCAGTGCATGTGTGCGGGTATGAGCATGTGTAAAGGTAGGATGGTGTTACATCCAACTACACCACCTCAGATAACCAACAGGCTTCAAAACCAATGAAAACAAAAACAATACTGTAAGCTAGTATGCACTGAAAGGCACATCCAAAGGATGATTGCAAGATTACAGCTGGTTCCTTAACACTATGTTCGTAATGATGCTATGCATCATTGATGATCACAGAACACGGTATTTCACTTCCAATGGGTGGAACAGAAGTCATGAAAAAGTACTGGAAATTTGTTTTTTAAAAAATGTGGTTCAGTCATAAGAGTAACCAAGCTGACATTCAAACCTAAATATGAAGTTGTATTTGAGTACCGATATTGCGAGCAATACATGAGTAATACAGCTAGCATGTCAAGCATTACATGTGGCCACATTGATATTTTTGCTACCATCTTGGCATGCAAGTATTCAATGTTTACATATTTACTGTTGTTTTTTTGGCTTAAATATGAAATCAAAGCACAAAAAAACTTTGCTGTTGAAAACTGAGTAAAAAGGGTTCACATAGGGTAGAAGGTAAAGTATCGGTTAAAATCTGGCAAAAGCTGGATGGAAATATAGAGTTATGTAACTATAGTGATACTGTGATATAGTGATCAGTGGTTTGATTTCTGTTGTAGGTGTAAACCATGAGGAGTTGGTGGGTCTGGCCAAGCAGCATTTAAGTGGTGTTTCCTTTGAGTATCCGGACGATGCTGTTCCTCTGCTGTCCCCTTGCCGCTTCACTGGCAGTGAGGTTAGAAGTGTATACATGTGGGGAAAAATTGTTGTGTGTGGACATGTGGAATCCTTCCTGTATTTAATCGTTTAAAACATGATATTGAACTTCGGTTTAATGTATAAAAAGTTCACATTTGCTGATCATTTGATTCTTTGCTGGTACATTACGTTTCTGTGCCCTTTAGGTCCGAATGCGTGATGATGACATGCCCCTGGCACACGTTGCCATTGCAGTAGAAGGAGCAGGGGCTGCCAGTCCTGACATTGTGCCACTCATGATTGCTAATTCCATCATCGGCAACTATGATATTACATACGGTGGAGGCAAGGTCAGTTGCAAGGTTTACTCTTGTAAAGGTGCTTGTAAAGAATGTTTGGTTACAATTTGAATTAATTCTATTTGTCCAGATCACTATCATTCGATATCTTTTGATATACTTTAGTGCTTATGGGGATATTAAATCCGTTGTAGATGAATATTAACGATACTTGCACTAAATTATAAAATATGTGTGTCTGTAGCACCTGAGCAGTCGCTTGGCAAGCCTGGCTGTAGAGGGCAACCTTTGCCATAGTTTCCAGACTTTCCACTCCAGCTACAGTGACACTGGACTGATGGGGATCTATTTTGTCACAGACAAACACAAGATCGAGGACATGATGCACTGGGCTCAGAATGCATGGTAAGGAAATGCTTGTGCCGTGTTCAAGGAGAGTCATGTCATTACATCCCTATATACATCCGCATATGTCTCTACTTTCCTATCAATGCTAGTGGCAATTCTATCATATATAATGCAAAAAACAAAAAAAAAATGCCATTGGCAGGCACAATAAACACAGTGGAATCTTTTGGGGAACATTTGAGCTGTTCGTTGCATTTTGTGACCATTTCGAGTCTATTAGACATTAGAACTTTCAAATGAAAAATATAAATCAGATTTTTCTTGTCTGTAGGAGGTTTTGGCAAGTTTGCAGATTTTTACCCTTTTCTAAGTCTGAAGTTGTCTTTTTTTTAAAATTATTTTTATTTTTATTATTTTTTTTTTTTATAAACCACAGGATGAACTTGTGCACCACAGCGACTGAGAGTGATGTGGCCAGAGCAAAGAATGCTCTGAAGGCCAGTTTAGTAGGACAGCTTAATGGTAAGACACACAGTTATAGTTGCATGCGCACACACAACTTAAGTTAAATTGTAAATACAACATTAAATGCCAGTTTGATGAAAATAATTTAATTAAACATGTCTATGTAAAAGAGACTTGTATACTGAATAGTGATAAAATAAACACAGCCAAGATTTGGTGTGAAAACCTTGTTTTAAGAAACAAACAAAAAAAATACAGATACAGATTTGTGCAGGTCTATATATAGCACTCTAAAGAATGTCATATGGTGCTTTCTTTACAGCGATGTACGTATAAGCTTCTGTAATGTTATATATTTATTAATTGTAAATTTATGAAATATTGTGTATATTTTACTTAATATTACAGGTACCACACCAACCTGTGATGACATTGGCAGGCACATCCTCAACTATGGCCGTCGCATCCCATTAGCTGAATGGGATGCCAAGATTGATGTAAGCCTACCCTCCTGACAGAGAATAATATTGTTACCGCAATTATTATTATTATTATTATATAATAAATAATGTTTTTAGGCTGTGACACCCAAGATGTTGCGTGACGTTTGCACCAAGTACCTCTATGACAAGTGCCCCGCTGTGGCTGCTGTTGGTGAGTTGTTGTTTTTTTTTCTTGGATATATAACACTGCTTGATTTCACCACTCGTTTTTTTGGGAACTGTTGTAGACTCAGTGTGATTCTTTCTGTCCTTCAGGTCCAATTGAGCAGCTTCCTGACTACAACAGAATGCGCAGTGCTATGTACTGGCTTCGGCTTTAAGTGCTCATTGAATTTCACCTGAATTCCTGTTATCTTTCCTTGTTTTATATTCTGCTCCCCACTTTGCAAACAGCAGCCCGCCCCACCCCCCACACCTTTCATTACTTACGTTCCTCCCATGTATGTACCATGAAAATCCGTCCCTTTTGTTCCACAGTGTGTGACTTGTTCCCCATTTCAGTACAGTTCAAAAGGAATAGACATGCAAAGTGAGTTTTCAAACCTATTAGTCTCTGTGTAAGAACAAACTACACTGAAATTGATTTGGGTTTGGTGATGCATTTTCCTTCAGAAAATAATGTAAATTAGAGGCAAAGGAGGTTGACAGGAGGGAGCAGAATACATTTAGACGATAGGTGCAGGAAAATTAAATCCAGCGTCATAAACAGCAGAGGTATTTATGAAATAACGTGATGTTTTGTTTCTGTCTTCTATTGTACATAACAGAAGCTCCCATTCTGAATTCCAATAAAATACTGTAAACACCAAGGTATGGTTGATTTTAAAGATTTCTTTTTATTTTCTTTTTACACATTATATTCATACAACCAAGATTTTCTTCATTCTTTAAAATGTAACTGGGTCAGAATTGTGTGGGAGAGCAATGTAGTGCGACGGAAAGCTTCATAGCTGAATGTGTAGTCATGCAATCTATTTTTCACCATAGCAGTCTCAAGTACAGTATGGCTCAGTGCAGTAATGCTCAATTCCATCCTACCAACTAGCTCTCCATTATTACATGAGTCTTGGTAAAGTAAGGGTAAAATTGGCTCGAAGTCTAGTGTTTTTGGCTATAGCAAATGTAACTTTTGTAAATATTTTAAACTACACACTTCAAGTTGGGTTATTTTTGTGTGTGACCCCCACCGCTTTTTAAGCAACATTTCTGATATAATAGCTAATGAAAGTTGATTTTTGGAGTTAATGGTTTGCTTGTTTTTTTTTTTTTTTTTTTTTGGTACTATTTATTTTTGCTTAGACACTTTTATATCTTCCCTTTTCTGACAACCAGCCATATGTGCAAACAGGTTGTCTTCATTAGCTTGAATTTGTTGAAAACAGGCCAACCTTAGCCTGGCAGAATATATCCTATGAAGATGCCCAATTTCAGGTGATGTTTATGGATTACAGACATCTAGTTGTCATCATTGAGATTTTTTTTTAATGGAATAGGAGCTTTGATTATAAATAGAACTGTGATCCCTACAAGCATTACATTACACTGCCTGTATGTCACACTGTGTTAGTCATTTTAAATAAAGTTTAACAAAGTGTTATAAGAACATCTTTAATTGGAGCGCGGCATCCAGACAATTCTCCTTTACCTGGCAGTTACTCTGACACAGTCCTATTTACTGTATCTAGTTTCCAGTTCCATACTCCCATAAACTATATTGGATTAGATGATTCAATAATAGTTTAAATTGCTTATGTATCAAAAGCATTTCTGGGATAACTGGGGTGTGAGATGACATGAGGGTGAGTCAAAAATAATACACACTTGTTATATTAAAAAAAATATTAGCTTCACTGTCACTTATCAATGTTTTGTCTTCCCAGTCAGTACTGTGCAGGTGTGATCCTGTGGCATCATTTCATTTGTGACTGCGATGTGTGCAACAGTGGATGTCCCATTTGTGATTTACACAAAATAAGAGCAACATGCAGTGATTGTTTTTTGGTGGTCTTAAGGTGTACCTGGTGCCATTATTTATCAAAAACTTTGTGTGCGGTGTGGAGAAAGTGTTTTACATTGTCCTGACGTATGTATGAATGTATAGTGAAGCTCAAGAAAGGTTGCACAAGTGTTTACCCATCAAGTAGCCGGATGCCCATCCATGTCTGATGACAAACATCTGCACACTCCTGCCCACACTATCGATACATGAAATAAATAAATCCACAGGAATGAGACGAGGTCACTAGTGGACTTTTTAAGTATTCCAAATGTTTACATTACTGATTACATCTTTTAATAACAGAGTTTATATTCAATACTGGATTACATTTCCTCAGTATCCACCCCACACAGTCACTTTTATAGAGGTGATGTCATTATGCTGCTTGAATAGCAATGAATAGCATTGAGTCACATCAAAACACTGTTTTGGTTTGTGACCATGTCTGCCATCAGTTCAGTTTATCATCAGCATTGAGCATGAATGTCTCTTAAGACACCATGCATGGCTGCACACTGTCATCAGGGTATGATGAGTTTTTTTTTCTATCGAGTTGAAGATAGAGTTGAAGCCATTAGGGAGTGTCTTTTCCAGGATCTAGACTGCATTCTAAATGAAGCAAATATACACAAGCTCATCTGTGATACACTATGGCAAAAAGTATGTGGACATTTGACTATCACTCATGTGGGCCCAAACATAAAGCGCAAAAGTATTCATACCCCTTGAACCTTTCCGCATTTTCTCACATTACAACCAAACACATAAATGTATTTTATTAGGATTTTATGTGATAGACTAAAACATGGTAGCACATAATAGTGAAGTGGAAGGAAAATGACGAATCTTTTTCAAAATCTTTTACAAATAAAAATCTGAAAAATGCCTCGTGCTCTGCACACCGGCCGTGAAGTTCAAGAAACCAACATGGAGTGCTATCCTGTAGTCATAAAGGGATGGACATGGTTAGCAACAATATGCATGTAGGCTGTGGCATTTAAATTATGCTCAATTGGCACTAATGGGCCCAAAGTGTGCCAAGAAAATATCCCCCACGTCATTACACCACCAACACCACAAACCTGAAGCACTTATACCAGGTAGGATGGATCCATGCACATCACAGCAGGAATAGAGACTTATTAGAGCAAGCAATGTTCTTCTTGTATTGTTCAATTTTGGTCAGCCCATGAAAATTGTAGCCTCAGTTTCCTGTTGTTAGTTGACAAGAGTGGCACCTGGTATGGTCTTCTGCTGCTGTAGCCCATCTGTTTCAAGGTAAATGTGTTGTGCACTTAGACAATCTCGTCAGCATACCTGGTGTGTAATGATATGTTATTTAAGTTACTGTGCTTTTCTATCAGCTTGAACCAGTCTGGCCATTCTTCTCTGACCTCTGGCACCAACAGGGCATTTTTGCCCAGATAACTGCTGGTTCAAATTGATCTGCAGTTTTGGAAATATTGGTGTCCAGTTACAGGATAAGGAAACCAACTCCACTGGTTTCTTGTAGCTGCGCAAATCAGATTTAAAACACCGATGCTTGAATACAAAGCCAAAAATGGACAAATAAAAATCCTACCAAGTAAAAATACACTGGCCTAAAAAAGTGGCACCCCTTGGATATAACTAAGCAAAATGTTAAGAGCTTTCCATTGGATAATTACAAACAGTATTTAATATTGTTCAGCTGGAAACAAGATGATGTGGTAAGTAGTTTCTCATTTCTTAAACAACTATGTCAGAAGACATATCCTGTGGTTGTTGCAAAAATGTTAGTCTGTTTCAGAAGCTGCAAATTATTGGCCTACATCAAGCAAAGAAAGAAACTAAGTAGATTGCTTAAACTACTACCAGGGATATAAACTGTCCAACACATTATTACACCCAGGAGGGATAGTGGTGAAACCTTAAGAAACTTGGTTGGAAAAACATTTTGAATGAGCTTAAAGGGAGATGCACTTAAACACTTCAAATCATGAAAAACAGTAGAACTGATGGCTATGTTCAGGAGTGAAAGTGCATTTCCACATGCACAATGCAAAAAGAAGAGATTGGGACACAGGTGTGTAACCTAAAGAAAACCATCTTATCTGTGAGGCTACTTGGAAAAAAGGCTTAAATTTGTTAGTGAGCATAAAGAATGGACTGTGGAGCATTGGAAAAAAGTCAATCAGATTAAGGTTCAGTAACTTTAATATACTGAAATAACCTGAATATACTGAAAGACCATTTTTTCCCCCAGAAACAGATTATTTTCGTTCTTCATGGCACAGGCATATTCAAAAGTAACAATGTCAGGATTGTTTCACAAACAGATTGGCCACTAGTCCAGACCTTAGCCCCATTGAGAAACTTTGAAAAGACTTTACGCAGAGGTGTGAATCTCCCCTCATCAATACAAGATCTGCAGGAGGAATGAATGTGACTCTGGACTGAAAGCAAAAGGCGCTCCAGCAAAAAATTATTCTTATAATAATATTTTATAATATAATATAATATTAGTGTGTGACTGTTTTTTATATTTTAATATATAACAATGTTAGCATGTGGAAATACCTTTAATTTTCGACAAATGGAGATTTTATCATGTTGTCATATGTTGCCATAAATCAAATATAAGATTATGAATTATAACTCATTTACTCCTTGTGGGATTCAGGGCACAAGGTACGGTACACGCTTCAGGGGGTGTCAATCCACTGCAGGCCACACAAGCACATTCATGAATTTCATGTTGTACTAACACCTTCCCGTAGGGTTTTAGGTCACTGGTATTTTTAGACCCTGACCTAATTAACTACCATGATGATGTGTTTTTGATGGAACCTACAAGGGATTTCTTTAAGTCACTCTATATAATTGTGTCTATGAAATGCCGTTAAGGGAAATGCCTTTTTTTTGAGAATCTTGGTACATGGGACAGTCCAATTTTCAGTTTCTGCAAAACTACATCTAGCATTAGGTTTTCTTTAAAAAAACGTTTTTTTGTGTTTTTTTTTTTTTACCATAGATCCTCGCGGATACAGAAAGATGTCTAAATCTGTATCTGAATGCTTTAATGATCAAAATACTGTATTCACATTTGTTGCCTTGGCAGACATTTAAAGCTTAGCTTTTTAAATAAAATATAAAAGCACCTTTTATTTTGTCTTGTTGGGTCACAGTCCCATTACATGCAAATATTCCAATGATCTCTTTTTTAAAAAATTTATAAAAATTACAAAGGAATAATAAAACTCTAACTGGTGTTTGTATCTTTATCATCTATAGTCATGAAGACAGCACAGCTGTTAAGGACTTTGAACATGACAAAACCCCAACAATCCTTACAGTGCCTTGTTTGTTCAGACAAAGAAGAATATCCATATTTTAAAAGAATAAGCCTCAAATCCTGGTTTTTTGGTTCACCAGGGATTTCAGTGTGATCTCATATAAGTTGGAAAAAGCTTTTAGAGTCAGCTCAAAATTTAGAGCATCATTAGTGCTTGTGGTGTAACAGTGAAACCATCTCAGTAGAACAACAGTGATGGCAGCAGTGAGTAATTGGGAAGCTGCTTATCAACAGGTCCAAGGATTGAGGGGAAAAGGGTAGAGAAAGTGTCTGTACTTTGTTTTAGTCTGATACCTAACTTAATATTAGAGTGGAAAAACAACAAAGAACTGTTACTGAGAGCCAAAGCCTATATTTTTATCCTGGCCAACTGACGTCAGTACTTCTTTTACAAATAATAGTCACACACTGCATTTACTCAGAGCCAAGAATTGACAGACAGCGTCATAAAAAAGGTTCAACGCTTATAAGGTGGATATAATACTAATTATCCAGAACCATTTAGCGAGATTCAGGTGATACCAGTCGTATTCTTTCAACATTTCAAAAGCAGCCTATGAATAAGCTTGCTGAGAGAAGGACACGTCAGGAGATGTTTATGTATTAAGTGGATGCATCAGGTTCGGGCGACTACACACTACAGGGTGCTGTTTAAGCAAGAAGAGAGGAGGGCAGCTTGTGCCTTTTATTAAATGCACCAAAGAAACAATGCTGAATACCTCTAATAACTCTGATATGTATTTTTAGTCAAATGATGAGATGAGGATGAGGGAGGGGGAAATGAAAAGAGGGTAAGAAGCATGAAGAGGAAAGATAGAACAGATAAACAAAGTGTGTGTGTGTGTGGGGGGGGGGACGGGGGGGGGGGGAAATAATGGGGTGATGCAGCGGTGGGCGGAAAGACGTAGGCAGCCGGAGAGAGAATAAGGGTGGTGCTGGCAAAGGGTGAGGAACATGAAGATTTGTCATTTTGTGGTTGAGGTCTGGCTTCTGCAAACGGTTTAAAGAAGCAGAAGAAGCCGACTGAAAGAAAGCTAAACAAAGAGAAGAGTGATGCAGAGGTGGTAAAAGTGAGGGGAAACAGGCCTTATAGAACTTCATACACTGCGCTGCAACAAGTCAGGTAAGATCCTGGGTAAGTAGATAATGGAGCTACTGGAGCAATGATCTGTGTAGTTAATTATCATCTTTAATGCTAAGGCGAGATTTTGTTATGCAAATGTTATTTACAAACATTAATCATGGGTAACTTTATATTTAGATTAATAACTCCTGTTATTGCATGTGACAGTATTATGATAGAATCCATGATCTAAGCTCAGAGCCAATAAATTTATTATTTTTTAAAATGCCTCAAACCAGGTAAAGTCAAATGATTATTTCGAAAGAACTCTAGTTAGGAAATATAACATAGTTGTAGTATTAACCTACTACATTCATTATTATATTTCTACATAAATGTTTTCATTACAGTAAGTGGCAGAAAGTTCTTCAACATAAAAATACATAAATGCTGATCTTCATCTGTGCAACATTCTCAAGCTTCTTGTCACTATAAATGCATAAATAAATAAGTAAAGAAATACTTTTATTATGTATATACAGTATATATATATATATATCGTGTGTGTGTGTGTGTGTGTAATAATAAATAAGCCAGTTATTGTATAGTGATGTATAAGGTACAAGAACCCTGTGGTTTACTGAGTATTATATTGGATAGGTCTTTCACAGTAGGTCATTTAAATAAGTTATTCTACATATAATTTAGATCTTCAATCTGTTATATACAGTATTAAGTCAAAGTAAATCATGTCCTTTTCATTCTGTCTATGTTTAACTTTTTTTTTCTCTTTCTGTGTTTTTGCTCATCCTCTCTGACTCACCATGTTCCTTTCATCCCACCATTAAAGGTGTGTGCGTAGATTGGCTCTGCTGTGAGGTGACAATGCATACAACATTGATGGGTTTCTATCTGCTGCTCCTGCTTCTTTTGCCCTGCCCTTCTCGCAGTCAGAGACAGAACTACAATGCAGTAACAGATGAGAATGAGGAGGTGCACGATAAGATGTTTGTCGATGTCCTGAGTCGCTTCGGAATTGAAAGCGCTCAACTCTCACCAAAACAGCGCCTTGAGCCACGGGGAGTGCGCACCATGCGTCCAATTTCATCAAGTCCTAAACGAGCGATGCAGGGTTCGCGCTTTGCCCTTTCCCTTGACGTGCCTACAACAATTTTAAGTGTCTTGATAGACATGGCCAAAGAGCATGACATGCGGGCCAAGGCTGCGGCCAATGCTGAACTCATGGCACGCATTGGTAAAAGGAAATAAGTGTTGTCTTTGTGGACTTGAATTGTAGACTAGTAGCAAAGCAAGAGATATGAAATAGTCAGGTGATGTCATATATATATATATATATAAAACCACCTGCATCAAACCTGCACTTGGCAAGTCTGTGGATCCTTAAAAAAAAAGAAAGAAAAAAATCCTCTAGAATTGTATTTGTCTAATCAGCCAAGTTAGAACAATGTGTTTGTCTGAGTAGTAAAACAGCCAAAGAGAGGACACCAGCAGAATACAAAGTCATGTTACTTAGAGCTCTTTGTTTGTTATGTGTATACTTGTATAATAAATTGTGTTAATTTGGCTGTGCTTGTGTCTGCCCATGACATATTTATGGTATTAATTACAAAGATGATGCATGGAAAAGACTGAATGGTTGAGAATGCTTTGGTGGTGATGTGTGACAGATAAGCCAACAATGAAGGGACGGATATTGTCTCTGCAGTGCTATGATATGTTGTAGTATTGTGAAAGACCACATTTCAATAATTAAACTCATAAATATGAGGGTCCACAAAGAGTGCATCGAGTGAAGTGTGATTCAGCATTAATGAATATGTTTTGGGGTATTGTATCAAATATTCAAAAACACTGCAGCTTAAAGCAAGTACATTCTACCAATAATAATATTAATCATCTGTCAGATGGGGTGGTACAATGGCTTAGTGGTTAGCGCTTTCGCCTTGCACCTCCAGGGTCCAGGTTTTATTCCCAACTTGGGTCTGTGTGCGTGGAGTTTTCATGTTCCCCTCGTGCTTGGTGGATTTACAAAGACATGGTTAGGCTAATAGGCATTCCCAAATTGCCCATAGTGTGTGAATGTGCGTGTGAGTGTATGTTTGTAAGTTGGTACCCTGCGATGCATTGGCACCCCTTCCAGAGTGTGCACCACCTCGTGCCCTAAGTGTCCTGGGATAGGCTTCAGGCCTCCTGTGACTATGTATACAGGATAAAGCGGTTAGGACAATGAGTGACTGATCTGTCACGCGGCATCTGGAATGATAACTGTCTACAACAGGGTCTAAAAACAAGGTTTTTAATAAGCCTATTTTTAACACTAGACATGGATATGCCTAAATAACCCAAAGGTTAATACTGGCTCCTGTGATCATCAGCACTTTGTGTGCACTTCCTATGCCGCAACATGTCCTTTAACAAAAGAATAGTAGTGGTAGTAATCCTTCTATGTAATACCCCTCCTATCGTGTTTTTGCTGGGTTGAAAACATGAAAGGCCAAAATCAGCATTGTTTACTCATTATGTGAACCCTAGAAAGTTAACTGAGCCAAGCATTCTAATTGCTTAACCAATCGGGGTTTAGCCTAATGTAAGGATAGTAAGGTAATTGTCAGTTATAGCGGGATGTCATACGAATAGAATAATTTTCACATACTGTTTATGAAAGGGACAACATGTTCTCCCTTTCAAGAAAAACACAACAGCATTGAAACTTTTTGCCCAGTTACTTATACTGAAAACTACTGTAGCACAAATAATTCACCTGTTTATTCTCTGCTCATTCTCACAGGACTTCAGTGCTTGCTTATATCATGAAATAAAAACTTTAGTTACATGAATAGATAAATGCACACATCAGAGTACCCTGAAAAGTTTGGGTTTTATATGCAGGGCATAATAACCACATTATGTCAGTATAATCTGTCCTGTACATAATCTACGGAGGTTTTGCGATGCTTTGCACATGAGCGCCCACTAGAAAAAGGAACAAATCACTCTGAGACTACTCGTTCTTCTGTGTCATGATAAGACTTGTTCAAAAAGAACGAATCGTTCATGAATGACCCATCACTAGACTACACAGGCCAGCCTTCACTTCCCATGTGCATCATTAAGCCTTGACTGCCCATGACCCTGTTGCCAGTTCACCTGTTTTCCTTCTTCGGAACACTTTTGGTAGGTCTTGGTTACTGCAGACTAGAAATATCTAACAAGAGTTTTTGATTTTGGTTATCCTGACCCAGTCATCTAGCCATCACAATTTGGCTCTCAAAGACATTTAAATCCTTGCACTTGCTCTTTTTATCTACCACCAACACATCAATTTCAGGTTCACTTACTGCCTAATAGTTTCGCAATTTCCAAACACTTTTTACAATTTCAGGTTCATTTGCTGCGCCCACTTTAAGGTGCCATTGTAATGAAATGTTCTAACTGTAGGTACTGTGACATGGATTAAATCGTAATGGCTAGATGACTGGGTCAGAGCAATTCCAAAACATCAGTCCTTGTAGGATGTTTTCAGTTTGCACTGGTCAGAAACTACCAAAAGTGGTCCAAATAAGGAAAACTTGGGCAGACATGGGTCACTGATGCACTTGGGGAGTGAATGATGGCCCATGTAGTCTGATACAGTTGACAAACTATTTTAACTCAAACTGATGAAAATGTTAATGCTGGTTCCAATCAAAAGTTGTCAGAACACACAGTCATTGTTGTTTTGGCGCCAAGAGTTGGGGACCTACACAATATAAGGCGGGTGGTCATAATGTTACAGCTAATTGGTGTATGTATTGGAATTTGTATTAGACCAATCAACATACAGACATTTTCACGCTACTTCTCTAACACGTCTATATGTTTGCTTTGAGATGGTAAATACATCCTTATCACTAATGTTAGCTAACAAGATTATTGCTAACTAAAGATGAACATTTTGTAGCCTGAACACATGGAGACTGTAATTGATTTAAAGCCAAGGTTCAGAATTTTTTTTCAAGCCCTAAAATAAATTTCTCCCAAGGAAAAGCAGAATATCTATTCGTTTTTCTTAAAAGGCAACTCATAAAGTATGTGTAGCTCCAACAGAAATGCGAGAGTCAGCTGGTGACAGCAGAGTGCTCTGAAAAAGCTTTATTAATATTGCCCCTGACTACACTCATTTACACATCCTGTACTAAACACCTATATATTTATATATATAGGTGATATGTAGCTATATATAGCTGATATAGATATAAACCATAAATATCAGTCCAAGCATAATGTTCCCTAGGATACTGTATAATAAATCCCGCCCACTAAGTCCATCAAGGCAGTTACCAAGTTACCAAGCAGGGGATTTCTCATGTCTTCTTTCTGGTAAATGTTTTCTGTCACCTCCTCCACTGTTCTATCTTAGTCTTTACTTTTGGCATATTAACTGGGATTTTGTGGAAACTCTTCAGTTTATAGCAGAATTACTTCCACATGTTATAAACATATTTAATTATATATAAATAGTTTTTTTTTTGGTTTTTTTTTAGAATTAGATGGCAAATGAAGTGTCAGATTTCAGTCACTGATATCATTTTAAAGATATCCTGCTTGGTCAGGATTAACACTAACGTAAACCACAAATAAAAATCTACGAACAGAACACATTTCTTGCCTCTTTTACTATTTTTATTTTAAGCTAAACTGCAAGCACAATTTATTTTTAATGGTCACACAGGCTCTGCTGAAATTTCTTGGATAGACAGAGCTGAAGTGCTTTTTACTCTCCACATGGTGTCATTAGTTCCACTTGAGCTGAAGCAGGTGGTTGTTATCTTGCCGCAGAGTCCGTGGTCAATGCCAGACGTTATTGAGGATCGTCTGACCTGCAGCTCATCATAATCACCATCTCTGGTGATGCTCATAAACGCCACCAGATGTTTAAGATTGCTAATGCTTAACATGCTCCATGTAATTAAATTTTTTTTATTTTATCATGGGCTGACATGTTTCTAATGCTCCCTTTTTTATCTGTTTCTCTGCATGAGTTAATCTGGAGGTTGTTTATTTGGTGGCTAAATATATCAGTTAAACAACTGAATTGTTATACAATGATACAGCTGTTCTTTCTTGATGACAGTGATATTTGTAACATAATGTATTGTGTGTGTGAGTGTGAAGGAGAAAGATAGAGAGGAATACAACAGTAACAATATGTGACTCTGTCTTATTTTAATTTATCTTTTCGCCAACTCCCTGTTGATGCTCTTAATTTTATTGTGCTTTACATAATTTACAAGGTCACATGTGACAATCATCTTATAGAGATGTTTGTGTGGTTATGTTTTTAGTCCTGTGTGAAAAAAATGCTTGCATTTTTCCCTCATTATATTATTAGACAAAATGTACTGCATACTTTTTCTCAACCATTCTTGGACATCCACTCAATTTAAATTTTATACCCTCAGAAGCATTTTTCCTGCACAGTTATTGAGGGACTTCTTTCTGAAATGTCCTGTTTCCTTAGAAACGTAACATACTACAGTATATGTATTTATTTAATGCATCCACTATACTGAGAGTGATGGCTAAAGCTTTTATTAAAATAATAATAATAGAAAGACAAATATGTATTTTAGTTAGGCTGAAAAATATGCATTGCAGAGGGAACCCTAACTGTATTTATCCTTTTACAGCTACTCAAAGACCAGGACTTAATTGAGAAGTCGATTTTATACCATATCTGTAAATTAATATAAATAAATCCTCTAGACGGCATAGTGGCTTGGGGGGGCACTTTCAGTTTCCGGGTTTGATTCCCGCTTAATGTTGTGTACATGGAGTTTGCATGGAGTTTGGTGGGTTTCCTTCAGGTACTCCAGCTACCTCTCACAGTCACAAAAAAGACATGCAGATTAGGCTAATTGGAATTCCCAAATTGACTAGTATGTGTGTGTACCCTGCAATGGATATACCTGTGTATACCCCGCCTCGTGCCCTAAGTCTCCTGGCATAGGCTCTAAGCCCTCATAACAATGTATACAGAATAAAGTGGTATAGATGATGTTTAAGTGAGTAAATTCTCTATTGTTGTTGTTCTTTCTACTGCCCCTACCAAGAGGTTGCCACAGGAGACCATCCAATCCACATACAACTTGGCTTAGCCTTTACGCCAGATACCCTTCCATACTCAAACTTTCCCATTTTTTCCAAATTTCAGCTTTATATATTTTAAATAACTAAATTCTCTTTATGATTTTCATGATAGCTTTGATTTTTCTTTATTATATTTTTATTGTACATTTTATTGCAATACATGTTTGCCTATTAATTCCTGATCACCTCATTCTGATCACATGACTTTATCTGTGTATTTGATTTCAGCTGACTTCAATTTTAATATAGGATGTTTGACCTAAGACACCACACCATAAAGGCCAAAATGGCTGAAATGTGTAGGTACTTGTTTTTATTATTATTTAGTCCTGATAATTAATGATTCATATATTTTAATAATTACAGTTAGACTGAGGGTGATATATATAAATGAATAAATGTTATTTAAAGACCAATATGGCTGGTATTACAATAGCATGTAGCCATTAGTAAACAACCTGTTTTGAAAAGTCTTACTTTGCATGCAGTTATATAGGTTTCGGTGTAGGTCAAGTTTAGATTTAAACTATTCTGTAGACATACACAGGCCACATTTAAAAAAAAACACTCCACAAAACAGTGTTTGTGTATATGCATATGACATTGATTTTTTTTCCATGGTTACAGACTGTGCTAAAAGTTCTGGCAGTAGCGAGCATGTTGAGAAAGAAACACTCTACTAGGCCAAAGTGTTGCTTTAGGCACTGAACTATCAGCAAGGAGTGGCCCTGACTTATGAGGTCATCTGCAAGAAGATGAAGAAACATTAATGTGGGTATATACCCTGGCATAACAAGGTACCCTGTGCCAAAACCAAAGTGATCTGCCATTTACATCTTAGCTTCATGTGTGACACTAATAATGAAGAATAAGTTTCATAAGAACCTGAGTTTTGGCAAAGAAATTATAATTTGTCTTTTCTGTTCCTAATCTGAGATAATGCAACATTGGGGTTGTGTTAAAATGAGGCTGAAATATTAGACCACATTATCATATGGCTGTGTCAATACAAGTGAGAGTGGTCACATGACAATGAGATCAGATCAGGATCTATCTTTACAGAACATGCCAGATAAGAGACTCCTTATAAGGGATCAGGAGATATGGTGTTAATGTCTAATGACATCATGACTGGACTTTGATCTTACACGAATAAAGAAAAGTTCAGGTTTATGTTTACGGTCCACTTTTTTCACCTTTTTACATCAACATTGGATGTAGACTGGTAACTAAATTTAGTTCTACTTTTAATTATAAATGAATTTGCACAGTCTCACATTCTGTTTTCACGCAATGTGCTACATGCCACAAGCACTGATATAGATTTTATGAAAGTTTATTACATACTGTAACATTTCAATATGTGAAATCAATAATATTCATTCATTCATTTTCTATACCGCTTAATCCTATGATCAGGGTCGCGGGGGACCTGGAGCCTATAAATCAATAATATAATATAATATAATATAATATAATATAATATAATATAATATAATATAATATACCAGTCAAATGTTTGAACATACCTTTATACATTGTAAAACAATGATGAAGTCATCCAAAATATGCAGTATTCTTCTTTGAATGGTTGATATTGTTAAGACAAATGTGTTATTTCACAGTTGAATAAAAAAAAATCCAGAAAGGGACTGTAGGGAGTTTAAAGGCCTTGAGCTCTTTTCCTGCTGTGCCTCATGTGTGACAGGCTATGTGTTCTGGTCCTGGGTGTTCTGGTGCTATTCAATCATTGCCAGCAATTACGTTTTTCAACAATATGTGCTACATTGGCTTTTTGTGGGATTGATCCAGCCGGCCTGAGGCATGGGTGAGCATTGGGTGCCTGTGATCCTGTGACCAGTAATGGTAAATAATTGATAATCACTGTTAATGTGTTAATATTATATGGTGTTAATGTTATGGCTGATTGGTGTATGTATCTATACCTTTATTGATTTTTAAAGACACACAGTAATGTCTACCCTAGTGGGAAACAAATGGGTTATTTTAGTGCCTTTAAAGCTAATTGTCTCTATGTCATAGGAAATAAGTGACAGGTGAGTCTGATGCTTGTGGCATGGCTCATAATAAAATGTTTAGTGTGGGAGGTTTTGACAAAGCCTTGCTTAACACAACTGTAACCCATATCCTCCCTGCTGTCAGACTGGAGCAAAGGTCAAAGAATGAATGACGCAACGACATCACAGGACTAGAAAGAGAGCAGGCACACAGAATGCACTGACATTTCGAGAACGCAGTGATCTGACTGACCAACACCAGAGAGAAATTTCAGAAGAGTGATACTGAAGGAGAAAGATCCAAGATCTAGGTACATTGAGGTAAAATGTGGTCTGTACATTTGAATTTACTCATATTTAGTAACTGATTTATCCTGTTAGGATCTCAGTGGATCCAGAAAGCTGGGCATGAGGCAGTACAGAAAAAGCACATATTTCTTATATTACTGTGCAGTTTCCAGTCAATTGTACATAATTTGGTTGGTGATGTCTATTTATGATTAAAAGTTAAAGCAAAGGTGAACTTTAGAACACATCTTAAAATGAGTACAATGGTATTGTGTCCTGTATTAAAAAAATAAACTTAAATTTTTTAACTTTTCCTGTTGTTTGAGATGTTGAAAATATTTAATGTTATATTTCTAAGCCATCACCTTTAACCTACTTACAGTATAGTATTGGTTGTACTGATTGTAGTGATATGTGAAATGCTGTTTGAGGATAGTAAGCTGCTAATTTTGCTAGCTAGAAAAAGATTAAAATGTTCTTTCTGGCTGAATTTGTACATCTATTTCCATCTTTCTCTTTATTTGTTCATCACTCCTTTTTCTATTGTCTTAGTTATTTTGGTTTTGTCTTTTTTTCCAATCTCAGACACTGCTGGTTGAATAGAATGGATTACGCCAAAAAGTCTCTCAATCTGTTCTCACCTTCTCTCTCCAAGTGAGTGTCTTGCCAATATCATTACAGTATTTCCACTGTTTATTATTATAGTTAATAAAGGATGTGTACTGCCTTATCATTTTTTAAAAAAGCAAACACTTGTGTATGCTCCATGTGTATGTGTTCACAGTATATCTACCAGATGTGTAGCAGCCAGTGCATCTGTTCTGCCTAGTTTTAACCCGCGCCCCAGACCGTTTCGGGTCACCAACTCAGACCGCTCTGTCAAGAAAGGCATTATGGCAGATGGACTGACAGACTTACTGAACAAGGTGAGGAGAGGAGAAAGAGGGAAGACTGGGGGATGGGGGGAGTGTGTGAAGATCACATTCAGCTGTGAGTTGAAGAAGGATGAGAAGAAAATAGAGAAGAAAAGTATGATGCCGATTCAGACATAGAAAGACAATTAACAAAGAAAGGAAGAGAGAAAGGAAGAAAGGAAGGAAGGAAGAAAGAAAGATAATACTTAAGTTTATATATATACAGTAAATAAGAAACTATAAGAATATATATATATATATATATATATATATATAGACACAGTATATACATATATATATATATATATATAGACACAGTATATATGTACAGCAGTAGTCTTTAAAATTAGTGTCTAAATTGATAAAGTGTCTGAAACTGATATTAAAGTAGCCAATTCCAGGTTCATAGAGTTTTAATAGCTGTGCAGCTGTCCTTCTTTTCTTTCTTAATGACAGTATGTAGACATTTTAATCAGCACCATAAAGTCTTTTAAATATTTGTAAATTTGCCAAGGAAATGAGTCACATTCTCTGACTAGACTCTTTTGCTCTTTGCCCCTCAGACGATGGATGCATTCTGTGTATCCTGCGTGGCAGGCCTGGTGCTGGATGAGGATGGGACAGGAGTCGACACAGAGGACTTCTTCCAGACCCTTAAGGATAGCACTGTGCTAATGGTCTTGGAGAAAGGACAGAAATGGACATCTCAGGTAGGTACCATTCTCACATTTCTAGTTGCTGACACACAAACATGTACAACATTATTTTAATAAAGAAGCACACAAGGAATATCTTAAGAAAGAGGATTCATGTCAATACATCATATGTTACGTGATGATTGTTAATATGAACAAAGTGTAATTATTTAATTCACTATGGCACTGCATTGAGCTGGGCGGCAACAGAGGTACACAGTAGTAATTCCTTTTCCTTAACTCTAGACTGGCTAGCCTGTCTCAATATAAACACCACTTAGGCAGCCCACTACTCTCTCTAATTTAAACAATGTTTGTCAAACAGGTAATTTACATATACGCTTAATTATATCTGTAATAATTTGCTGTTTCCCAAATGCCATTAACCTTTGTGTTTACTTGGTTCTTGTCATGCTATGCCTGGCACATTAGTTTATGCTTTTACCTCCTCTCTCTGTTGTCCAGCATTCACCCTCACCCATTATTTTAAATGTAATAATTTGAATGCACATCAGATTAATTATCAGAGCACCAGCCCAAAAGATTAGAGGGAAAGAGGAGAGGAGGGCTATGGGGACAATTTGACCCTGCTCTTGCATTATCCATCACATTTTGACAGATACTTACAAAAGTTAAACACAAACACATATCCAGTGCTGTATTTTCACTCCATACCTTGCCTTGGGCTTTTCTTTCTGATGCGTTGCACATCAGTCACTATGTTGAAACCTATGATAGTTTTGAAGGTCCTTCAAGCACAAAATCCTTTACTGTTTTTGATTGTAGGATACACAGCACTCCACTGAAATATTAATGCAAAATGCCACTATAAAATCCGTGATGTTTTTACAGAGTGGTCACTTAGGGGGTCAAGCTGCAGAATGCAAGATGCAGCATAGGAAGGATCTCGCCAAACTTACCCTTGATTTTTACAAAAACCACCCGAAGGAATTCATCGGCTGCCTGAACGTACAGATGACACTCTATGGGATGTACTCTTTGTCATATGACCTGCAGTGCTATCATGCCAAGAGAATGTTCAGGTGAGCAGATTTATTCTTCGTCACAGCTGCACAGGAGTACCATATTCAATAATGTAGTTGGTAGTCATGTTAGGAAGATATCACAATGCTTAAACGCTCTACCACAAAGCATTTCAGCACAGTATAATTATCAATGAATATGAGCAAACACATATCTAACAGACAGCATTTCAGTTCACTGAACAGGAGCAAATGATGATATAGATTTCAGCTGCTAGTAGAATTTTATTCAGCAAAGTATTTTGGTGAACCAACACAGAGACAAGCAGACAGACAGAAAGACTGGTAGGTAGACACACAGACAGACAGTCATTCCAATCACTAATCAACGATGGTGCCTTTTCTTGTCTCTGTACCCACAGGGAGGCTCTAAGATGGACTTTGTTCAGCATGCAGACCACTGGTCATGTTTTACTGGGCACTTCATACTACATGCAACATCTTATTGATGAGGATGAGAAAGCTGAGGCACAACTGACTGCCTCCAGAAACATAAACAAGCCATTACAGGCCATCCAATGGAAGAAAACATCAGCTGACCACAGAAACTAGAAACTTGGGAGTTTAAGAGGCTTGCCTTTGCCCGAGCAAATGGCTTAGAAACCACTGTGGTGTCATGTTACCTATGTTACTGGACTATAATCACCAAATCGTACATGCCATACTTTCTTTCAGAGCAAAGGGTTTTGAGAGTAACTGGAATTTACTGTACTTGTTATATTTTGCTATTTGCAAATATCAGTTTTAGATACATAGATGTGTCTGTTTAACAATGCAGATATTCATATTTATTCATATTTTTACTGCCAAGAATTACTCACATTTTGTATTTATACTGATTGTTATGCCTACTGTATTATTTCCATGAACTTGAATTAAACATTGAATTTAAAGCTTCTAAGATTTTCACACAGCCTTTTGATCTGAGTATAGTTATGCATAGATAGCCTCAAAATGTGTGTGTGTGTGTGTGTGTACTTGTATGTGTGTATGTGCAGAATGAGAAGGGAAGGGGATGACATGCTTGTCTAACTGGCCTGGGCTGTAATTGGCCAACGAATGGGTGCTTTCCCTAATCCCACATCAGCCTGTAATTGCTTCTGAGGGAAATGTGCAAAAAATCGCCTGGTGAGATAGAGACAGGAACAGAATGTGTATGAGACAGAGAGAGAGAGAACGAGAGAGAGAGAGAGAGAGAGAGAGAGAGCATGAGAGTATTACCAGATTTAGGAAGGAGGAGAAGGAGGAGGGGAAGAGGGAGGGCATGAGGAACAGAGATAAACGAGGAGAGAAGAAATATAGAGAGATAGAAAGAAGGAAGGAGCGAATGAGAGAGAGTGTAGAAAGGCACAGCTGGAGGGAGTAAAGTGGACGGAAATGATCCCTTTCACACAGAAGAGAGTGGATGACGCATTTGGATCCTGCACCCACCACTCCATACCACTCAGTGTCCTTTCCAAATCATGCCCATTCACTCGCACAACACTCCAACCACAGCCTCACCACCAATTGGTCAGTTTGTTAGAAGCGAACTGGTCGAACAGATGACTAGACGAGTGGGATCGAAAGACTGTGAGGCACATCAAGATTGAACTATTGTTTCTGTATTCTGGAGCTAAAGTATTGAAAGCAGATTACTATAAGTCAACGCTTGTCTTATCCCAAGTCTCAACTTAACTAATGTGAGATTCTAGTTCAGGCAGCTGCTCTACATTTCTAAAGATGCCCAGGTCCCGAACAGCCTGTAGCACATGAGCCAGGTAATCAAGGTCTAAAATCACTGAAATTTTCAAGCCTGGTGTGTACTATTGCAGGATATGAAGATCTTTTTTTAACCAGATAATTTTAACCTTGCAAGTGTCAGTGGTGTGTCCAGGTTTTTAGACATGTAGACATGGAACCTAATTATATTTTTGACAGTCCTGCATTTGAAGAATATCTGATTTGTTTCTCTGGGCAAAATGAATGGCCACAAAATACCATCTCTGTATATGTTTCATACTTGTAATGTAGTTCCAATTACTCAAGGATTTTTTTTTTCACATACCCATAATGCTTCAGTTGTTATTTAAAAATTCACAAGGCAGATATGTTGCATTAAAGAGCAATGAAATTATAATGGATCATAGAGCTCAGTGGTTAGGGCATTGGATTACAGTTCGTTAGGTCCCAGGTTCAAATCCCACGACCACTAAATTGTCCCTGTTGGGCCCTAGAGCAAGGCCTTTAACCCTCAACTGCTCAAATGTATAATGACATAAAATGCGTAAATGTAAATTCTAAGGTCAGCAGCTACTCCCCTGTCATATGGCCAGCATTATAGCTCATTTACTTGTTTTTACCTTGTATATGTCTGTTTGATATCTGTTTTTAATGTTAAAAGGTTTCCCTAACATACTAATGTCATTTTTTAAATGAGTAAATGTGTAAATATTTTTACTAAATATTTTTACCAAATCTTGAACCACTTTAATTAAAATGTGTGCTTGTATTTTTCTTCTGTTAAAGTTGTGTATGAATGTCATTGCCTGTAAGCGCTGCTGAAGGCGTCCACATAGACACAGTCATCTTTTTATATTAAGACTACTCCATTTTTTTGTAGCCTATATTTTCTGAGGTTAATATTGATTAGTGTCAGGATTGTACTAACCTCGGTGACCAGAAGACGTAGCTTTAGCGGTTAGCCCAATGTAGCGTGGATGGTGAACC
>JAQQZS010000036.1:16564714-16576196 GCA_030068045.1 Platyallabes tihoni | reverse complement strand
CCACCGAAACCGACATGGGCCGAAACTCAATGACTGAGCGTTGTACTGTGGTTTGTTTACTCCTTTTATACTTCCTGTTTTGACGTCCGCCTTACCTCCGGGTCCTAGTGCTGGGCGCAGATTGAGTGTGCATGACAATTAGTTTATAACCCTGAATACACCAAATATTCTGTTCATTATGTAAGGATTACTACAAAATATGGATCTGTGAACATCAAATAATTAACCATGGGTAGTCTAAAAACCTGGGTGCTTTTGGTGGAAGGTCTTTGTACATATGTGCATGTGTACCAAGACCTTCCAGCTTAGAGCACCTAGGTTTTGTACTCACATACCCTAGCAATTAGCAGAATCCATGGTGGCATAAATTTTCACAAGATCCCCAGAACCACAAGCCACAAAAGAACAGCCCCACTTACTATTTTCATTAACCCTAATGATGATGTGCATTACTAAAAGTTTTTTTTATCATTTGACTACAATATATTTTCTGTTCTAATTACACTTAATGAAGCCCAGGAGTGTAATTTTGTGACATCCTGGAAGGCAAGTACATGCACTGCTCATTTTTTAAAAACTTTTTGAAAAGTGTCCCCAGATTTTGATAAGAATTTTACCATATGCAAACATACACTCATCTTGTCAGACTATGTATTTGAACCTCGACTATGCTCTCAATGGTCTGTGTAAGGCTGCGTGAGGAATTCAGTTTGCAGTGCTGCCGAGAGGCGAACTAGCGTAAATGAAATGTGGCAGACAGATTGCCATCCAATTCCATCCGGTCCAAACGTGTTTCTCTGCATTTTCATTAATAGGATTTCAGGTAGCCTTAATAGAACATGTCATTTAATAACACTTATTCTCCCAAAATAGATCTATTATCAAATGCCATGATAGGTCGTGATCCAGCATGACCCAGAGGTCTAAGAGCAAATCCAAGCAATTTAATATTAAAATGGCAAGAAATTTTAACGAAATCTGAACCTAATCACTTTTCACTCTTAGGCATGGTATCACCAAAACAGGGACATTATAGGTGATATAGCCTTAAAATAACAAAACCAACAAGAGGGTCCTGCGCACCATATAGTGCTTGGGCCCTAACAAGGATATCTCACAATTTCATGGTCCCCAGTTCTCATGATCCTGAGCTCTCGATACTGACACTCGGGGTTTACAGGTTCCCTTTATCCTGGGTTTTCCGCTGGGTTTGTCTCCGATTTTGTGTTACATTTCAAAAACACGCAGGTAGAAGTGTGTCCCATCCAGGGTGTATTCCTGCTTAACAATGTGGACTAGCCCTTAGGTCCCGTGAAGAAACAAACTCAAGACTCTTTAAAAAGTCTTTAATTTGTAGTTAGACTATTAGTACTATAATATGCATGATACTATTAGTAAATTAGTTCTAAAGATGTATTTTGTGTTAATATTAGGGATTTAATTGTTGCTGAAGATGTCCAAATTTAATCTTTAGTCCTTCAGTCCTACCTGTCTCCAGCTTAAGGATTAAAGACCAGGATCAAGTTTTCATTGAATATGAATAGATGAATTCAAACAGGGGGTGACATATTTGTTTTGGGTGAGATACGAAAACAACTTAAGCAACAAAATTTTACAAAAGAGGAATGACATCTGTTCTTCTGAATAGATTTTTCTCTGTGGCTGTTACCGCACTGAACAGCTGATCATTGAATGTTAGCCAATACATTACTGCACTGTCACTTTCGGTCTATATTGCACTGCTTCATTCACTATATATCTTTGCACCATCCATAACTTATGTTTGTCATTGCACTAATGGATTTTCCACCCATATTTATTCTGTATATACTGTAACATATAGAACTTATATAGTAATTCATGTTATTTGAGCATGTTATCTTCTTGACATGTCTACAGTCCACTGCACATTGTTTGCAGTTACTTTTACTTTTTTGCTGTATTGCCAAAAGTATTTGCTCACCAGATTTCAAATGCATATAAACTTGAGTAACCTCCAATGCCTAATCCATAGGGTTTAATATGATCTTGGCCCACCCTTTGCAGCTATAACAGCTTCAACTCACCTGGGAAGCCTTTCCACAGGGTTTAGGAGTGTGTTCATATGAGAATTTTTGACAATTTTTTCAGAAGCGCATTTGTGAGGTCAGACACTGATGTAGGCCTGGCTTGCAGTCTCTGCTCTAACTCATCCCAAAGGTGTTCTGTGTAGGCCAGTCAAATTCTCCCACACCAAACCTTCTCATCCATGTCTTTATGGACCTTGCTTTTTGTGCATTGGTGCACAGTCATGTTGGAACTGATGTGAGGTTGTTTTTCAGTCATTGGGCTCAGCCCCTTTACTTCCAGTAAAAGGAACGCTAAATGCTTCAGCATACCAAGACATTTTGGACAATTTCATCCTCCCAGCTTTGTGGGAACAGTTTAGGGATGGCCCGTTCCAGGGGAGTGAATACTTTTGGCAATATAGTACGGCACCTTCTGTAAATAAGGACGCATACCATCATTTACCACTTTTTATTTATTTGTTGTAAATAGGCAACTTATGCACTTCTGGTCAGATGCTAACTGCATTTCATTGGCTTTGTACATGTTCGCTGTACAATGACAATGAATTCAATCTAGTCTAATCTAATCTGATCTAATTTAATCTAACATAATCTTATCTAAAAAGTAATTGTAAAGACAATTATTACAAGCATAAAATGAATTATATGCATACACTTTAATGCGGAATAGCAAAAGCAAACTTTTTTTTAGTAAAGAATGACAATTTGATGAGATGCCTCTGGGACACTTGACCAGCCACAATACATGTCAATAAGGCATTTTTTTTCTTTTTGTACCTATTACAAATGATCCTGTCACACCGATGATTTGCGATCATACTTCACAACCTTGGCTTTGAAGAATTACTGCACTTCGAATTGTGATTTTCATCACTTAAAACTCCTCAGATATTTCCACCCTTCAGGTGTCTTGGATGACCTTGTGTGCATGCTGTAGCTCCTCCTAGCTCTCGCACACCAGGAGTGTTGTGCTGCATTCAAGAGCTGCTTCCTTTCGCACTGGGGAAGTTTATAATTACAGCATGACTCGTCTATTCCACTGATTAGAGATTGCACTCGTGTTTTTCATTGCCAGTGAATACCAGACTTAGCACAACAGTGCAATGTAGTAATAGATCATAGAAAATTTGGTAATTATTAACGCAATGTTTCATGCATAGTTTAGCAGAATCAAACCAAAACAGCAACATTTGCTTGTTAATTTAAAGTAAATAACAAATGCAATGCTTTATTAACTTAGGTAATGTTAAGTAAAGTTAAACATTGCATGTGATGCTAAATAAAGCTGTTCTAATCAAATACTAAAATCCACCCTTTCCCTACTTCATTTATTCTCAAGCATTCATAATCATTAAGTGAGTTGATATAGACTCTAATATTCCATTAATAATTCGGAATTAATTTTCTATCAGTATGAGATGTGTGGTGTAAATCTTTGATAATTTGTTCAGTAGGCAAATATTATCCATGTAAGTATTTGATCTGATGTTTCTGAAATAAATACATTCTTTCAGTGCATGTTCACCCCACATGGTGTAACATTATGTGATATGACAAGTTTCTGGGGAGGGAAATTTTGCTTTTGTTCCTGATTGGTAAACTCTGTGAAGACAACTCTTATCCAACCTGTGTTTCTTTTCATCCACTGGGTCTCGGGCTGAGGCAGAAACACTGATCAACTCCCCATTTCATTTGTAGTAAAGCATCTAACCAATCATAGAAGAGACTGAATTCTTGTAACCAATCATATTGCAAAAGGTAGATTTATTGGGAAAGGAATGTTAACCTACCCTCAAAGTTGGAGAAAAAAATAGCAGCAGATTGAACACTCACAGAACCACGTTGCAATTACTTTTCTCAAATGCTTTGGGCATGTAAACACCCATCTTATCAAATCAGTGTCCATGTAAACATTTAAGTTGGAATCACAATAATTTCAGTTGGATTGAAAAGATACCATCCATGTAAATATAACTTATTTTCACTCATGAGTATTCACTCATTTTTCCATATACTCTTCCATTTCCATTTTTCCATGGGGGTGGGGTGGGGGGTGGATAACTCTGCACTATTGCTATATTAATGAGATGGAATGGGTGATTGAGGTTTGGAACAAACTGGATAGCTTGTTTAGCTAGTTTTGACTAGAGTGGTTTAAGTAGTAGTCAAATCATTTGAAATACTGACCACAGATGGATGTACTACCTCCAAAAACAATAAATAATAAAATCTAAACAATAAAACAAAGACACTTCACATAAAACACTGTTTGCCTTCACTTTGGCAAACAGTGCAAGACTGTATCATCACAGGTAATTTGGTGGGAAATTAATTAAATTTGGATGTTGCCTTGAATTATTTGTGTATTTGGGGACAAGCATGCTGGTTTTGCTGCCACAGTTCACTAACTAACCAAAAGTCGTTCTACTTAGACTTCCATATTCATAACACAGAATTGTGAAAAAGTCCAATATCTAACTTCTTAAACATATTTTTGTGTCAGACTCCTGTGCGACTGAGCATGAGCACAGGTTTCAATGGTCATAATTCAATAACTCCAGTGTTACAGATGAACATTTATGTGAATATTATTTGTGAGTTTGGCGGTTGGTGTAAACCAGCTTTACACTACTGACTGAAAGTCTTCCATCATGAGAGAAATATTGGTTGTGAGTTGCAATTAGCTGTACTAGAACATACAATGTGTTCGGATTACTTGTCATTTTAAATAAAGATCAGTACTCCTACCACAATCATTTGAAAAATTGACCAGCATGATGCAGCTATAGAGCTGGCAAAAACTATTAAGCAAAAGATGCTAATGGAATGAAAATGGTCCTTATTACTTCAAGCTCAAACTGACGATTGTTTCTGTTTATGTGACGCCATCTGTGCAATTGTGCGGTGATGATTGATGACGTAAGTAGAATGCAGTCATGTTCTTTAATCAGGTTTAATCATTACAGGATTGTTATCATATCGTTTGTGTTATTGGACAATCTGTTGTCAAGTTTTTATTATTTTTTTTAGGGGGGATCACTTCATATACGCTTAGTAGGAATGAACATATGATAGTTTTAAAAGAGCGCTGAAATGTCACAGAATAAACCCGGGTTGAGCCTAATTGGCAGTAATCTGCATATATGACAATTCGGGCAGCACGTGAAGGCAGCCTGTGTCACACCGGCGGCGTCTCCCGCCTCCTCGCGCCTGCAGCCGCCTCACGATTGGTCCTCGCGCTGCTACTCCCGCCGCAGTGTGCATGTGCTCGAGTCTGCCTGATACTACAGCGCAAACCTGCAGGCTGCTGCTCACCCGCCATACAGCCGCACATCTACACCGTTTGCACGGACCGTTAACGTTAACATGGTGTGATAATAAACTTGCATGTGACACAATTATGATGCGCTTTTTAAATCTAAAGCATTAGGTTCACGACACCTAGAAGCAGAGAGAGAGAGAGAGAGAGAGAGACACCTGTCCGGGAATGTAGCGGAGACCGTCCGCTCCTGGGCTCGCGAGGTAAGTTATGGATAGTTGTAAACATGTCCATGTCACCAGCACGGCGCATAACACTGCGGCTTACACTGGACATGCGTTTTAACTCTCACACATTCATAATAGATGTGTGTACAATTGCATGATCATTATGTTTGTTCACTGTAAGCAAATCTATAGGAAATTATTTGAGAAAAAAGCTGCCCTTAATGTTATTGTCTTTTCTAATATATATATATATATATATATATATATATATATATATATATAGCTGTTTTTTTTCAACCATAACGCATATTTATACTGTAGGGTCTGTTTGGAGTCTGCTCAGGCAGCAGCTTGTTCTATCTGCATGATTTGTGCGCAGTGATGTATTTCATCCAGATAGACAGATACAGCAAACAGAGCAGGGCAAGGGTGTTGGAAGCTTATAAATCTGAGAATAATATTAAACTAATAAGAAGTTTGTATTTAGCCCAGGGACAATGTGTTGAAAATATTATCTTTCATCACTTCATCATTGATTTTCCATCAGCACATTAAATACTTTTTTTGCATTACAAAATGTTCAATTATGCATTATGTCTGATACAGCATTCATGATTTATTTCTGCTTTGAGAATTACATTATAAGGATTAAAAACCAAGGTTTACAATTTTGCTATTTTAAAAGTAAAATATTTAATTGTACATAAAATATTTACATGTTATTTTTTAAAACATATATATATTTTTAACAAAAATAGTGCAATATCCAACGGATCATGATTTATTTCTATATCGAAGTTTTATCTTTGTATTACCCAGCCTTACTTTTAATATAGTGTGTGATTAATGTTTGGAAATGAGAATGAGATTCACTTTACATGAGACAGAAGCAATGATGCAATGTCAAACCAGAAGTTTCAAGTAGAAAAAGAAAAGTAACATTACAATCTATGACATCCTAACCACATACTATCAAAAGAAGCACACATAAACACAATTATACTGTATACCTCTGGCACTATACATGGCATATGCATAGCCAGGGGATTTTGAAATCACAGATGCATTGCTTCTCAACCCAGAGACCCTGTCTCCTTCGCAGAATCCTGTGAGACTTAGTTTCCTGGTGCACTAAAGATTCGTCAGGGGAATTTCTTTTCTACAATCATGAGTCTAGTTAAGTGAGAAAATATTCTAGGTGTAGAGGACTGCACTGTTGTGCTTGGAATTTTAACATGTATTGATAATGGCCTGGCTTGACTGGATTTAACTTGGAGTTTTAACTACTCAATGCTCTCACACAAGAATGTGATGCATTCTGTAAAGTACTGTATACATATTATACAATATGTGCCTCTGTGTTTCAGTCTCATATTTCATCTTGGACGGCTCACAGGGTTCATATAGAACTCCACAACTTGCTTGTTCTCTGTTGCTTTGATGCATATTGCACAGAAGAGTATTTTCTTTTCATTAAATTGTACTACTTTGACAAGGGTGTTGAGTGATGAAGACAATAATCCATTCTCTACCCCACAGAAAAAGAGATAATGTGAGATGGTGTAAAGTTCTAGGGAGTGTAAGGGCAAATCAGACAAGGTGAGAAGGCAAATGTACCTCATAGTTGCAGAAAGAAAGTCATAAGGGGTAAGGACCAGATGAAATGATATATGCAATGGAGGAAAGGGAAAGGGTTTTGCAGGATATGATGAGGTGAAAAGTATACTTGAGAGAGGAGTGGAATCTCAATGACAGGGTTCCTTGCTTGTGTGGTTCCAATATGAATGGAAGTTAACCTCTTGACAGACAGAGACATCTATTACCATTAAACTGTCCTCTAATCTTTCTTTCTTCCTCGCTACCTCACTCACTCTGTTGCCAGGAGATGAATTAGATTAATTCTATTCTAATTGCCTCTTTCTCTAGATAAGAAACTTCATCATTTCAGCCAAATGGCTCCATGTCCGAGGCTCCATCTATCTCTGGCCATCTTTCCTGCTTTCTCTGACCCCCTGCTTTTGCACCCCACCTACTGCTTATTTTAAATTCTATAAAGCCTTTATTAATGTGTTTTTAAAAATCCACAAAACTGGAGATTTATTTCTGAATCATCCACATTTATGGTTAGATGAAAGAATATTCCAGCAATATGAATTGACCTGAAATCCTTCAAGTTTGATTACATCCTACCAGTTCTTAATCACTGGCTGTAAATCTGTCTTTTCTAATAGTTTTCTTACATAGTACTCACAGTAATATTTTACTGTTTTAACTAGAGGCTTTGTGTGTGTGTGTGTGTGTGTGTGTGTGTGTGTGTGTGTGTGTGTGTGTTGATAATGATGATAAGTCTCTGTGTAAACAGCTAGTGGCTTGTCAGATATTCGATAATCTAAAAGCAGAAGAAAGATATAAGCCTTCTTACCTGTGTTGATGGATTCTTCGGTGTGTGCTGTGGTAATCTGATGCACATCTATGTAACAGCTTTTTCATGTAAGAAACCCTACTTCTTCAATGTCAAAGCATAGCCTCAGTGGCTTTCTAGACATTTTTCTGTTCTTCAAATGTTTTCCAGCAAAGTGCAAGTGCGCGGGTTGAAATGGGCATTTGTAAGATTCATTTTGTCTCCACGTTGACATTTAGCTTCATAATTATTAGAGATGGCACAAATCTGATATTCAGGATTGGTATCAGGCCAATGGCAGAAGAAAATGGTGCATCAGATATTAGAGAGGAAAAAGAGTAAATATAATCTGATATTGTAACAAATGCAGAAGATTTCAATTGAAAGAAGTTCAACATTAAATTTATACTTTACATTTTAACATATTTTGCAGTGTAAATGTTTTTGGTGTGAACTGTCCAAGGTTTTAAGCATTATTTGTCTCTGTATTTTTAATAAAAAATATATTTTAATGGTTAATATTGGATGTTATCTATGCTGTAGTATTGGTATTAGAAAATAAATAGTGATATCATGCCATCTTGTGCCAATTATTCCTCAAAGTTGTTTAATGGTTTTGTAGGACAAGACTATGTACCTAGTGGGCACACAAACTAGCCCTCAGGTCATGTTGAGCAGGGCTTTTCAAGGATCCTTTTCAAGACATCTTAAGTATGAGGACGTTTTTGTCTAAAGACATTTGGGAGGTTAACTTTATTTGTTTATTTATTTGTTTGTTTGTCTATATTGTCTTACTTTAATGGGTCCTGAAGATGTCCTTCAGTCCTATCTGTGCCCACTGGGTACATTAGTTCCCATTTGGAACCAAAGGACATTTCTTGCCTACAGTCCTCTGTAGGTCATCTGCCACAATCAGTGTAGCTGATGTTCTGCTCACTTTTTACTCTTTGTACTCCTCCAGAAGTAAATAATGCACATGTATAATTATACACTAGTACAATGATAATTTAATGCAATGGCATGAAAAGAAAAACAGTTTAATTCAGCATGCATAGTCTGTACAATCTGTACGCAAACAGAACAGATGTGTGTAATTGTTTTTTTGTTTTTTTTCCACACTGTGGATGAAAAGGTCATGACCATTCCCAGCCACCGTGTCTGTGAGTTCATACTATCCACTCTAAGTGTGACCGGATATAGCTTGAAATGGCTAGAAAGCTCCTATGCTTTAAAGTCTGTGTATCTCATCGAACGGTTATTTCTGTTCCAAAAATGGCCCGTTACTGGCGGATCGGAACATCAGATCTTATCTGTGGGCTTCACCCAGTAGGGAAAGTGTATGGATTTTCAAGTATTAATAACCATGCTTTACTGACCATCACCAGACATCAGCAAAGGGATCAGGCATGCGGCATAGTGTGAAAGGATGAGTTGATATCAGTATTCTATTTAGAAGAAATAGATAATATTAGTCATGGGAAAAAAATGACAAGACTTAGGGTAAAAATTGTAGTCTTGTTTTATCCAATGAACCAAAAATAGCAGTCGTTCCCTTGAAAGTAAATTGAGTGTAGTCAGCCATCTGCCATGCGTTTTGATCTGAGCCACACAATAAGCTTTTTCAATATGTCCTGAAATTCGTTCTTCCTAACTGTGAATGAACTCAAACAAAAGAACACACAGCCCTGTCTAGATGTCACATAGTTTGGCAATGAATGCACATCTTAATAACTCATTAGGGTGATATACAGTAGTCTCATAGCACAAATGACATACATTTAGGCATTTGGCAGACGCTCTTATCCAGAGCGACTTACATTTTTATCTCATTATACATCTGAGCAATTGAGGGTTAAGGGTCTTGCTCAAGGACCCAACCATGGCAACTTGGTGGTTGTGGGGTTTGAACCTGGGATCTTCCGAACCGTAGTCTAATGCCTTAACCACTGAGCTACCCCTGGCCCTAGAAATCACTATATCTGGGCAGCGCCACCAGAACACAAGTTGTGAGAGCAGTCAACTGAGTGTCACTGATGTAAGAGGAGCTCAGTAGTAGGAGATTAGCATGCAGAATGATGCTGCTGTGGTTTCTGGCGATGGTTCTATAATTGGCGATATTTATGGTGATGTTTTCTATAATTGGTTCTGGATACATGTTGGTATGGTGCTTTATAGTTTGCACAATGATGAACTGTATGACATTTTATTTAGCTGTATTAGTCATTAAGTCAAAGCACATAATTAGAAATATGATATACTGGACTGCCTGCCCTCATCGACACATAGTGTTTCATGGTGTTGTTATATTATTTCATGAGGATGCAGAGTGGTGTCACGTTTTATGGCGGATAGTTTCAGCTGTAGTGAAATATTGTGCCTACTCGTCTGTGTGGGCTGCAATCTCTATCTCTCGCTCTCTCTCTCTCTCTTTCTGGGAGAGATTTATGAGTAGGAGGTGTGTGGAGGAGTAGAGGGCAGATGAGTTCAGCATAACACTGTACTTACGTTTTTAAAATATATATATATTCATCTCTTATTCTTTATCACTCTTTTTATTCTATTGTTCATTTGCCCTTGCAATGCAGAGTGTAAATTGAGAAACGTTAAGAAACGTACAAGAAACAAGAAGGCAGCAGTCTGCAAGAATCACCAGTGTTCTATCTCTATTTGAAAACCCGACACATTTTGTCATAGTGTTATGAATGTACATCTGTTTCTTAATTAAAATGTCATTATATTTGGGAGTAAATCAAGACAATTGCTTTCTATTTTGTCATGCTCCTTCGCAGTCGGTGGATCTTAATTGTGAAGAATGTGTGTGAGGAAAATGATTTGGAATTCTAAGAAACCTTTAATCTCATTAAAGGTTTCTTAGAATTCCAAATTGGTTGTGCCTTCCTAGAAGCTGAGGTCCCAGTGCTACTTTTTAATTCACATGTGTCCAAACACTGCTTTAGACATGTCTGCAGCTCTCTCACCATCTGGTTAACTGAACAAAATAGGCATAGAAAAACACAGCATGTCAGAATGAGCAGCTCTTCTCAGGCAGTTTGAAAAGGAATGAGGTCATTCTTTTATGAGGAGGCAAACTCACAATAGGTCAAAAACGATGTCATTCTCTTGACATTATATTAAAGTGGATTTCTTTTTAAAAACCATGGAGAAGTAGAGTATTTTGCTTGTAATTCGAGTATAAGGCATATGTGCTCTCAGTAAGTGATGTTTTGTGTGCGGTGAGCAAAAGACTCGTCATTGTCCTGATACGACAGCACAGAAACAGAAAAATGTACCTCAGAGACTTTCGCTGAATTTTTGCCTTGCAGTTTGAAAAAAAAAAAGAAAACCCACCAATGTGAGAAGAATATTTAGGCTTTCACTAGAGACTTTAATCATCAGTGAAATAGAGTCTTGGACTTGTACCATGACTGCATGAAGTAATGTGAATTAAGTAGGGATGTAACGGTATCAAAACTTCACGGTACGGTAATACCTCGGTATGAATGGCACGGTACGGTATTTATTGAAT
>JAQQZS010000036.1:16551441-16564614 GCA_030068045.1 Platyallabes tihoni | reverse complement strand
CTGATGGGAATTGTAGTTCCCGCTACCTCCCGTTCGCTCCATTCGCCTGAGCAAACTTTTCTCAGAAGACCTATCATCAATAAAAAAAATTTTATTGTGGTACGACAGTATTTACAATACCGTTACATCCCTAGAATTAAGTGATTGATTTGGTTGTTGGTTATGGTATAACTAACTGCTTGTAATTGAACCAGTGTACAAGCAATGCAAAGCAGTGATTAAAACAGATCCCTTGTAATTTCCCGGCCAAAGATTTGAAAGCAACAGTTTGTCCCCTGGGCTTTTTTCCCCTTTCTCCGGGCCGCCACATTGGATCATTTGATCTGCAAGTTATGGTCAAGAATTTTATGCTGGGTGTCCTTCCTGCCACAACCCATCCATTTCCCAAAGCTTGGGACTGGCACTGCAGTACCTTGCACCTGCCTGGGTAATATATATGGGCATAGGGCCTCGCCTAAGGGCCCAACTACATATGAAAAAATCTATCATAAATATTTTGTGTGGCAAGTCATTTCAAAATCAATTTTTAAATTAATTTTTAATCTATGTTTGTTCGCAGTGAGATGATACAATGTTGAAATTCTTTAATAATCCTACAGGTGGTGCCCTTTAAACTATTCACTTATCGGAAGGCAGCACAGCGTTATGTGTGATAGGAGCAAGTTATTTGATAGGTTTGTTTAGAATTGTAACAAAATATGTAAAAATATGTACTATTGGATAATATATATTTATAAAATCATGATACGTATAGAATTGCAATACAAATCAAATAGGCACCTAGGTATTGTGATAATATCGTATTAGGTATAATGTTCCATTATATATTGTTAATGTTCCAGCTTAACACTGGTTAAGCTGGAACATTAACAAAATCATTTACGAGACCGCTAAGATTTACGCTGATGTGTTAAAATGGAGCATAATATAATATGGGGCAAAAACACTCAGAAATATCTGAGTAATCCATTCATGAGTGTTCTGCCGATGTGTTAGTGGTATAGCATAATATCTTCTTTTCAAATCTGTTCCTACTCCACTTTTTAATTCAGTGTGAGCTACTTCACCTTGACCAGATTTCAGTAAGCATGTGCTGTGTTGGTTGTTGGTAGATTAACTGTAAGGCTCATTTTACAAAAAAAATGCAGTTTGCTTTTGTACATTTGGCCTGTAGTGTACCTCCATATCAGGGGACTTCATTAGGAAGTGTGTGTTAGCTGGAGCACACACACACACACACACACACACACACAATCGCTCACAAGCAGCCAACCCACAATCAACAATCCCTGTATATCCAGTTTTCTATTGCTGGGAACAGGCTTTTAGCTTTTTTAAGTATTTAGAGGCTTTATAAGTGAGATTTCAAATTTAGATACTAATTAATTATATATTTATGTCCACTGATAGCTAAAAGCTTATCACACATGAAGAGGAATTAAACACCGTCTGATCATAGGAATAACCAAGGACATAGAAAGTATGTGAGTGCAGCATCCAAATGAAACCAATCTCACCAACAATTATTTATTTATTTTAGATTATTTTAGGTTAAGTTTAACACATGCTAGCAGTATTAGTATATATTAATGTACAATATGTATAATTATACATCTATTATTTTATGGCTTTAATAGGAATGATATCTGAGCTTACTATGATTTGGAGAAGAAAAAAACAGTTTTAATCTTATTTTATCCTCTTATTCTTAAAAGGCAAATTTATGCAATACATGAACATTTTAGACACAACAGTTTTAAGCTGTGACATTTGTGGTGTGCATGCTGGAATTTTAAACAATGATGAATAACAATGTAGACGTTTTAGCTGCCCTGAGTTAACTAAGGCAAGCTGCAGGAGAATGAAATTTTTAAAGCATGACTCAACTTTGTCTTAAATATACAGGTAGCTCTATATAGGTAGCACTCTATTTATACACATCATTTCTGTCACCTTTTACAGTATATATAGACTAATTTGTGGTCAGTGCTTGGCTGTAGACTAAGTGGTGTTGGGTCAAATGAATTTTAAATTGGATTCTCTCTTAGTCACAGACACAGCCCCAAGATCTTTAAGCCATCAGAAAAAAAAATCAATGCTTACTTTCCTGTAATCTCTCATTCCTAAGCACTGAAAATAATTAAACTGCCAGCAATTTACACCTTAATCTTTTGACAGGAAACAGAGCTTGAGGCTGTAGCCACAAATTAGACAATGTGTAAACAGATTTCTGATATATCTCCAGTGTAATCTTGAGAAGCAAAGACAGATCAGTTCTGAATGAAGTCATGTGTTCTGTTATCATTCAGAAAACACCTAACATCACCTTTTCCGTGTCTTTTTTTTTTTCCGTTGCTTTAGTGGTGTTAATCCTTTACAACCCTAAGTGGTTTATCAGTTAAGGTTTGCAATAGGTCCTGCACTTAAGCTATGACTTGTCATTGATATACACGCCATATTTGCATTTAACCTTGCTATTTCCTCACTTAAACACTCTCCCTCTGGCTAGTCTTCGGCGGTATCAAAAATGTATCTTTTTTTGGATAGTCGGACCTCGATTTGTTGGCGGGCTCGATTTGGGTTTGACCTACACAGTGGCACTGACAATAATCCTACTTTATCACAACGGAACAGATTAAGGAGGAGGAGAGAGCGTATTGCCTTCGGGAGCTTTGTTTCTTGGTTCTGAGTGAGAAAACCACAGCAGCGTTTTTACTCCTGGAGCGACATGTTTAGCTGTAAAATGAGATTGCCATCCCATCATCCTCACTATGTCTCTAGCCACCCCCTACACACACATACACACACACACACCCCTCATTTCCTTCATACTGTCCTGTTTTGAGACCAAGAATCACAGAGCCAATTCCACTGTCAGAAGGCATCAATATTGGAGATGTCTACAGTTAACCCATCAAACTTGCTTTGTCATTGGCCACAGTAGAAGAGGAGAGAGAAAATAAAAGAGCGGGCCCTTTTGCTTGTCAGTTATTATCTCTGTGTTCTCATCTCTGACACAGCAAACATCAGGCAGTCCACTCACGCTCTCAGCCAGCTTGAAAATCTGTACTACAAGCTGAGAGAGGAGAGAATCAACGGGTGATGAGAGGAAAGGAGACAGAGAGGGGGAGAAATGGATAGGGGCAAAAAGAGGAAAGGATACAGGGAGAATGGGAATAAGGAACCGAGACAGAGCGACAGAAATGAGAATGTGGGGAAAGGAAAAGGATGAGGGACCATAACACTCAGCAAGCAGTCTTATCCTTCACATTTCTTATATACCTTTATATTACTTCTCCATTATCCTGGTCGTTTGTATCCTGTGCCGCGTTATTGTTGTGCCTGACTCGCTTGCTCTGTCCTGTTCTATCTGAAGAAGGGAATACTTTTTTTTTCTGTCCTGAGGCAACCACCGTTAAACTGTTTTTAATCCTTTTTAGCCATGCAATGATACTTTGGTAATACGATACAAACAATAAAAGCAGAACACATCAGCAACATTTGGCCACATCTGGCCTCCTGTTAAGATCACCCCCATAGCCCTGTTGCTATGGCAACAATAATAGGAGTGAATAGTAGGCTATCAGGCTGAGAAAATGTTTATTTGGTTTATGCATACTTAAGTAAAGAATATTAGTTTGGAGCTGGGGCGAGTGACTGTGTGTGGTTCTCAGGATGTAATTTTGTAGCCTCTCTAAATGAAACAGCAATAAGGATCTAAGAAACAGAGCAGCTGCTCTTTACTGAATCTTTCAGGAACTTTGTGTCATTTGATCGGCTAAAACATCCTTTTAACACATAAAATTTACGCTTACATACTGCCTCTAATGTACTGTTCCTGAACAGGTGAGTAAATAATGAAATAGTAAATAGCAGTTTGTTCTTATATGTACAGTAAGTAATATAATTTGGGAGTGTTGCTCTGCTTTGTTTGCAATACAAATGTATCCATACATTTAAACAATTAAATGACTGTCTAAAATATAGAAAACAAAATAAAGACTGCAAAAATGTACCATCTTGCTTTATTATACAATACTGTTTAAGAATTGTGAGCCATCCTTCATTTCTTCATATTTTGCTTCCAAAGAGCCAGACTTGCTTGTATTTTTAATGTAGTCTTGAGAAATAGTTTGCCAGCCTTCCTGCAGGACATTTTGTCTCTCATTTTTTTCCGCACATTTTTGGCTCTCATTTTTTGTTCAGTCCCTATACCTGACCAGATTCAGAGGAATGGTTTTGGTTGTTAACCCACATATAAATCATTCAATCATGAAAGCACCTAACTTAAGACATGAACCGGTGAGAAACAGGTGCGGATGATGACGGATGATCAGGCCGTGATTAGTATACTGGTGATGCTGAAAACTGAGCGGGTGGAACTGATGAAAGGGGAAATTAGGTTGCTGCTGAGGTTGCTGTACAAACAACCAATCTTTAATTTCTTCAGGCACTTGAAGCCTGTCACAGTAAGACTTTTGTCACATTTATTTAATTTAATCTACATAGTTTAATTAAATTAATTTAATCCGGGTTGGGTCTGTGTTTGTGGAGATTGCATGTTCTGCCCGTGCTTACTGGGTTTCCTCTGGGTACTCTGGTTTCCTCTCATAGTCCACAGACTTGCAGATTTGGCTAGTCGCTATTTCCAAATTGTGAGTGTGTGTGTGTGTGGGGGTTTGTGTGCAAGAGTGTCCTGCAATGGATTTTCATACCTTACATGGTGTATCCTGCCTCGTGCCCGAAGTGCCCCCCATGACCCTGTACAGGATATGCATTATAGAAAATGAATGAAGGAATTTAACAGATTTTTGGCACAGTACTGTACATACAGGCCTATAGTATATACATTTATATGCACTCAGTGATGGCATGTATTATGCTATAAACTATATCACTATTACTGTTTCTATGTTTAGTTCTGTATAGCAGCCTTCTGCATTTAGTTGATATTATTTGTAGTTTTAGGACTGCAGAAATAATTTTTTTTTTTTTTTAAATAATTTTCATACTAATATATCTTTCTGGGTCTTGTGACATTACAGTGTATATTTACTAATTTATCCAGTGCAGTGCTGCAATATCCAAATCATATCTCATTTCATTTACATATTTCACTTTTTTGCATCATTTAGCTGGTCTATAGTTAGAGGCTGCATGGTGTGAAAGTTCGGCAGGTTCTGTGCGCATACATGGGAACTTTTCTCCATAAACTGCGATATCTGATGCTCATTACAGTATACCATAGGCGTGTGGCATTTGGATGGCAGATATGTAGCAGCTGGAGTAATATTGCAGTAGTGTAGCACTGCAAGATTCAATTTGACAGAAAACTACAAAATACCAAAATTGATGGATGCTTTCACAATTATATGCATTTAGAGAAATTCTGTGATGCAGCAGGGAAAAAACAGGGTCTGTGATTTTTGTAAGGCTACACATGTACACAGTAACATCAGCACAAATCCTTTTTTTTTTTTTTTTTATAACCAAGGCAAGAATAGCGAGGGGCCCAAAGAGAATAGATCGCTAGAGGAAAGATTACATCCTGACACAGCAGCAGTTCTTTTACAGACAGGAAGCAAAACTGCTAATCAGAATTCTTACTCTACAAGAATTACATTAATTAAGGATTTTTTTCTCATCTCATCCTTTATGATCAGGGTTAATGCTGCATAGCTGCTCATTGTCTGTGTTGACAGATGTGCTTTATCTGCCTAAATCTCTTGTGTCTTTTTATTCTAGAACTTCCACTTCCTTGTTGACTGCAAGATCCCATTATGCTGTGGGTCAGTCATCATGGTCCTGCCTAAGGGGCGACATGACTTGTCAAAGTACATGAGGTCTGCACCCAGACAAGATGGGGACAGAGAGTTACACTCAGCAGCTCCAGCTGGAGACCAGTGATGGGGCTGGAACGCTGGCCAGCATCACCAGTGTGGAGGGGCCAATGGAAGAAAGTGTCGACACAGGATGGTTCATGCCTTATCCAATCGGTTTCCAGGTGTCACTTACCTGCTTTCTCTTACTGGAACTGGTACTAGGCTTTAGCAGTAACTTGACAGTACTAGTGCTTTACTGCTCCCAGTCCAACTTGGTTGATTCTGTGAGTAACATGGTAACGGTCAACCTACATGTTCTTGACATTGTTGTGTGTGTGCTTTGTCTGCCGTTAACAATTGTTGTGGTGCTGCTGCCAACGGGTCGCAACCTGGAACTTGTCTGCTGCTTTCATGAAGCTTGTGTCACATTTGCAAGCATCTCCACAGCCATCAATGTGCTAGTCATCAGTTTGGATCGCTATGACATCTCTGTGCGACCTGCTAACCGGTTCCTCACTCCTCGATGGGCAGCACTTCTGTTGGCTGCTGTGTGGGCTGTGTCTCTTGCAGTTTTCTTCATCCCCTTTGTAGAGGTGGATTTTTTCTCATCGGAGCCAGAGAACGGGTTGGCCAGCAGCTCTTTGGCACCGGCTTGGCGTAACAGGACACTACTCTGTGTGGGAGGACAAGGTTATTACACAGCCCTCGGAATGTACTACCACATCCTATTACAGGTGCCCATTTTCTTTGTCACAATCATAGTCATGCTCTTCACCTACTCAAGAATACTTCGAGCACTGAACATCCGTATCGGGTCGCATATGAGGAGAAGTCAGCGTCGTAATGGAGCAACCTGTAAAGGGCGCCAGAAGAGACATAAAAAAAAGCGGGGCTCAGCGGATATTGAAGGAGGAGTACAAACAACAAACCAGACCAAGCAATTAACACATCCTCCACTCATCTCCTCTTCAGCTCCAACCCCTACAGCCACCTCACCTCCACCTCTGTCCTCCACCCCACTAGTTAGTGCCAGCACTGCGACGACGCCCGTTCCAGCAGTAGGTGTTCAGGCTTCAGTTTCAGCCATCATCGCTCTTCGCAGAGCTGTAAGGCGGCACAGAGATCGGCGAGAGCGTCAGAGACGGGTTTTCAGGATGTCCCTCATTATTATCTGCAGCTTCTTAGGCTGCTGGGCACCGATATCTGTGGCAAACATTCTAATCCTGACTCTGGGTCCCAGCGACACTCTTGTTCGAGTACGGCTTTGGTTCTTGGCCATGGCCTATGGCACCACTATATCCCATCCAATGCTGTATGCCTTCACGAGGCAGAAGCTTCGTCGGGCTCTCAGGGCCAAAGTAAAGAAGCGGGTGGTGTCTTTGCTGCAAGTGGATCCTTCCCCAGGTGGAACAGTCATCCATAATTCCTGGGTCGAGCCACGACAAGGACGTAAGATTCGTTTAGAAGGCAGCGATGCTACAGACCGGTGTCTAACAGAACCACTATGAAATCAAGCAACAAGACCTTCTGTTTGCATATTCGTCCAATATGACAGCACATTGAGAGAAGAAATCGTGTTTCAAGTGTGGTGTTCAAATTAATAAAGAGGACACAATGAACACAATAAATAGACTCATAATAATCAGTGGGTTAAAATGTTTTAACATGTATCCTTTGCAAGTTGTGTACTGATTTACAAGGTTAATATTTTACTCATATCGAAAGCATTATTTTTAAAGTGAAAGTGATAATAACCTGGAGTATTACTAAAAGATCTATTTTAAACTTTAATTTTTAATTTGTAGTATACATTTTATGTGCAAAATACTAGGATCTCTCTATCTATCTATCTATCTATCTATCTATCTATGTAATATAATGTAAAATACAAAATGTAATTGTGCAATATAAATTTTATTTACTTAGGCATAACTGTGCATATCAAGGTATTGTGTAATAGTCAGTAATAAGTTAATCTGCAATATTTGCAACTTGAGGTCGAATGGAGAATGGCACAGGTGTGCCAATTAAGCAGCTCATTTGTTTGTTAACTAGCATTCTTGTTAGAGATAAGACAAAGAAGCCACCTCGGGGCCTCTTTAGCAACTGTTGTTTAGGACATTTTACTATCACCAGCGAACCGTGAGGAGAGCATGAGGAGAGGGCTGATGGAAAAGCTCAAGCACTCAGTTATCTAGACTCGACCCTGGCCTCCTCTAATACACCTACACATTTGTTCACACTGGGTTAGATATGGACTTTAAATGCTCAAGCCTAGCAGCACAATGTGGACTTAAGTCCATGTTTACATAATGGTAAACTTGCTCTTTGAGAGTATTCACCAAGGCACTAATCTTCAGTAGCAGCTTACAGTAAACAAAATGTACAATAACTATAATTTGTTATTTAGATGCATGTGAAAGCGTTCTCTGCTACAAGGGCAAATACATTCCTGACTATGCCTTATATCGCCTAACATCAGTACTGTGGTGTTGAATGTGCTTTTTATTTTCCACAGGTAATGAAAATGTTCCTAAATACTGCATTATCTATCACTAATTAATTCTGCAAAGAAAAATGACTGTTCTGCAAAGGAAAGTGTGACTTGTACTTCTACTTCTGCTCCTAGGAGGTTATAGGTTCCTGTGCTGTAAACAAAATACTGAAACCTCAAAATGAACATGTACACCCTGGCTAATGCTGGGTTCATGTTAGTGTTAGTACACTTTTAGTCAGTGTGCATCGCTTAGGGTTGATGTACTACATGCCAGCAGGTAAACACAGGGGAGGTGCATTTGCATATTTATTCATTTATTATGAGTCTGTAAGTGTATGGTAGATGCTAATCACTGTACATATATACAGGTCCTTCTCCTTATCACAATATGCTAATTTTTTGAGAAGGACCTGTACATGTTTATAGCCACCATGTACTGTAGTATGTGGTAGGTCTATAAAAACAATACCATGTTTACAGAGTCATTATCAAAAAACACACAGCTAGGTACTTCCGTAAGCGAGTCGAGTGTTAAACTCTACATGCTGGATACCTCACATGCCCTTTTAACATAAACTGTGTAGAAAATCGTGATCTTTCCAGTGGGCTCAGTGAATATTATTAATGGATAAAGGTCAGTGAGTCAAAACCTTGTATAGTTAATGTTTCTAATCGTTATACGTGGACAATATAATGATAATTGCTGCATAAGAATAGATTAGCATTCCTTAGCTTTGACTCACAATATTTTATGAAGATAAACTAAATGGGGGCCTCATTTCTGTCTGAGCAGTATAATAAAATGGATGAACAGCTCTGATGCCAGAAGAAAAAAAAATCCCATGAGGCTGCTGCACACCTCCCTAGACTGATCACACATTAGCTGGTTACTTTGGAGTCCATATGGAGATAAGAAGATCAGAGCGAGGTTTTATTTTCCATTATTATGTGTCAGTGGCATAAGCGCTACAAGATCACAGCAGAATCTTTTCATGTATTTGTGAAGGTTCTATTTAATGCAGACACTGTTTGTGTCGAGCTGGATGCACATCCTTTGACCATGCACTGCATGTTCTATAATGCTGTAATTATTGTATAATAATGTTATTGTGCTGTTTTGACGTATGTTTACAATGTGTGTATCAATAAATGTTACTGTTTTATTTAGGCCAGATGTTATTCTTTAAATCCCTTGTAATCATGTATCTTATTATAGTATGTTTGCCGATAGACAGGGAAATTTTCAACTCGGTACACATACGAACAAACACACACACACCAGAAATTCAAAGATATTAAACATTTCCACATTCTTTCCCTGTAAAACTCAAGCTTTTGTGAGTTTGACTATGTGGGATATCGATCCAGGTTTTCAGTAAGATAGGATGAAAGTAATGTGTAGGCTGTAGCACCCTGGAGATACATTATACCACACACACACACATACACACACACTCAAACTGATGTAATGGCACAGGCCAGTAAAACGACACGTAAGGTGTTCTAAACACCAGACACATTGCTAAATTCTGTCATGTTTGTAGTTTCCTCCTACACTGTTATTATAATGATTTTTTAAAGGCCTACTAAGTTCCCAACCCAAATTATAATTAATTTATCTTCAGTAATTGCCTTATCCTGATTAGCTGCTATACAGGATCCAGAACCAGTCCTCAAGCCAACAATTGAGGAAGAGCTGGAGTACACCCTGGGTGTGACTTCTCTATTTGGCTAAAGCCTGTAACCCCACTGTGAATTTTTAACCTTAGACTAGGAATAAAAACCCAAGAATCAGGAGGGACTCTTTATGCCAATATGACAAATCATCATGGCTGCGCACAGCATGAACAGTAAACAAAGTAACACATACTGTTTTTTTTTTTTTTAATGAGTGGATTAATGCATTAATGCACACTGGATTTAATTTGGATCATAGTATCTTATATAGACGATGCAGATGGACCATGAAGCTGCACTGTTAACCCTAATTTTAATAAGACAATTTTAACTCAAAGACAAACTAATTATAGTATGAAAGTGTTACGTATAGTTGCAGAAACGCAGCAGGAACTCACGTGCAGAAAAGTCTGCCCTCTTTTGGCGTAACATAGAAAACCTTGTGCACTTTCACTACCGAATAGCGCATAAATTAAAATTTTGTCATTACTACAAATAAGCTTATGCAAACACGATGCACTGTAAATTCTATATAAAATACTTACATACATTCTTTAAGCTGGGATGCTTCTTAGAATCTTTATATAGAAATACATTGACATTTCTCCACGTGCCGAAATAGCTCAGTTGGGAGAGCGTTAGACTGAAGATCTAAAGGTCCCTGGTTCGATCCCGGGTTTCGGCAGAAGGAGGATCGAGTTTTTCCTGAAAAACATTTTTGCATCTGAATCCTTTAATTAAAAACAGAACACACTTGATTTATTAATTTTATGTATATCACGCGCATACATCGCGTATCATGTGTATCCTTAACACAAATAAAAACATGAGTATACATGAATTGTCTTCAGTGTTGCAGAATTTTATATATATAATTATTGTGTGGTTTGGATAAACACTCTGTAAATAGATTACCAAAAACATGACAGTGGATGGGAATGAAATACAAGAAAGTATACATATTATAGAAATCATACTCTCAAATGTATCGCAAGGTCTTCGCTTGCCTTTCTGATTAGTGTCATTCAGTAATCCCACGTGTAAAAAAAAAAAAAAAAGAGGAACTGCTCGGTTTAATTAAATAATACAATTTGCCACTGGGTGGCGTAATTGGTGTAAATGTGAATTTAAACATGCCGATGTATTGATGTTTTATTTGTGTGTCTGTATGTTCAACCAACCCAGACATCTGTCTAAACAGCGTACACTCGTGACAAACCTGGTCCCAGAGCCCCTGTTTGGTCTGTGACAACAGAAAGCACGAAAAACAGAAAGAAAGAAAAAACAGTCTTTCTGGCTACTAGTAAATTACAAGATGTCATTTAATTCCCTTTAACAGGAATGAAAATATCCTGTCGTGGTTTTCATGTATTTTTAGTAGTTAGTGTTATGTAATATTTATGTAACTGGAGGAGCCACTGAGTAGCATTTAGTAAAGCACAGTAATCTTGCTGCAAATTATTATATCAATTAAAGGTTTCCATGAACACAGGGTGCTTGTGAGCAAACTAAAGTGGATACTTCCAAATAGTGGCTTATTTTATATGCACGCATATAAAAACATGATACATTTGCAGTTTCATAACAGGTGCAGCAGCACCAGCAGGTCCTGCTTACAGGACACTTTTAGAAAGTTTTGCACAAATGGCCACAGCATTGCAATGCTACTGGTTAAATGCCACAGTCAGCAGTCATTAGTCATTAGCACTGGATACCAATTGTGCATTTAAACAAATCTGTGAATTCATACATAGAAGTTAACAATTGTCTAAACATATAGATTTCGTTGTTACCTAATGACAAATATCTACATATTGTACGCCCTATATATATTTATATATAAAAATTTATTAATTTATCCTCCCTGACCTATGTAGCATTCAACGATTTTAAATCAAACTAAAAACAGGATTTGTGGGCTAATCTCATCTCTAGTGCAGAGACGTATAATATTTAAGTATTATTAGCTTGATAAACTATTTTCTAATGTGTTTATATCAGGGTGATTCATATATAACTATGAATTAACAGTAGCAGTGTGTCAAAGACTTTAGGGGGTTGAATCTGGCAGAACTATGTGTCTAAGCTGCTGTAGAAAGCATGCAGATACAGAGACATTGTTGGTCAGAGGTCAGTCTGGGCCACAAAAACAGCCAAGAATTTGCGTCATACCCATTCACAGACGTGAATGGTCTTTCTCTTTTTCTTTATTTTTTTTCCTATTTCTTTCTCTGCCTTGTTTCCTCGGTGTCCCCCTCTCTATTGATGTAATCACCTTTGGGTGAATGTGCCTGATGCTTGTAAGACAAAGACCAGCAGGAAATGTACAGGTCAGGGGTAAATGTTTTGAGGCACTGTCCAGACATCCAGAGAACACTGGAAGTAGCTGAAATAGAGAGCTTTGATAAGTGTCTGCATGTGTGTTCTTGCTCTCTGCCATTTCTACATCCGTCTCCCCATGGCACTTTTAATCAAGTCTTCCAGGAACCTGAAGAAAATGTGTCAACGCACGCACACACACACACACACACACACACACACTCACACACACACACACACACACACACACACACACTTTGGTCAATTCAATTAGCTACATCAGTAATCTGAGGCTTGCTTAGAACAAAATGGTCTACTTGTTAAATTTGCTTTAATTAGTTTGTATCATTGAGCTCACACTGGTGCACTGGTCACATTTGGCCTTCGAATAGGGGCTTACATAACAGCAACCAATACACAGTTCAAGAAAACACTACTGAGAAGAAAATCAATAATAAACAGACATGGAAAAGAAACACAAGAATGAGAGAAGGGGCTGATAATGAACCACTGTAGGCAGGAGCCATCATAACTGTAATTGTAAAATATGTAAGTAAAAAAAAAGTAAAGGGGTGATAAATAATAATTAGGTTCATGTTAAAAACATTAAATAAAAATAGTCTGTACGAATGTACACTGCCTGACCAAAAAAAAGTGTCACCACCTGGATTTAACTAACCAAAGAGTTAAGAGCCATCCATTGGATAATTACTGCAGTAATATGGTTCATCTGGCAACAAGTTATTTAACACTAAATAATGCAGTGAATAGCTTCTCATTTCTTACAGTTTTTTCTGATTGCTTAAGCACATTTTTTGTAACTATTGGCTATTTTTGCAAAACTCTACACACAAATAA
>JAQQZS010000036.1:16530972-16542611 GCA_030068045.1 Platyallabes tihoni | reverse complement strand
GTTTACCATCCACGCTACATCGGGCTAACCGCTAAAGCTACGTCTTCTGGTCACCCCGGGTTAGTTCGTTCTGACACATATACTGTACACACTCACGCACTCTTTCACAATATGGGCAATTTGGGAACACCAATTCGCTGAATCTGCATGTCTTTGTACTGTGGGAGGAAACCGAAGTACCTGGAGGAAACCCACCAAGCACAGGGAGAACATGCAAACTCCATGCACACAAAAGCGGGACTCAAACCTGGACCCTGAGCCCTGAGGTGCAAAGCTGACAATGCTAACTAAGTCATAATGCCGCCAAGACAATATATATATATATATATATATATATATATATATACAGAATTTAGACACTATTATGTATATGCATACTATATGTATCCTGCTTATAGTTTTATCATTTGCATTCTTATCACTTAATTGCATTTTTTTTTTTACATTTATTTACTTATTACTTAAAAGAAAAAAACTTGCTTTCATTTGGCACCTGGAGTTCTCTCCCAGCTTCCATACCAAAAGATTAAAAATTGTGTGCACCCCCCAGGGACTGGGTGTTAAAGTACAGTAAGAGCGTAAATAACTGCCCCCCCCGACCCCCCCCCCAAGTGTGGTTATAAAGAACAGCACCGCTGGTGACACGCGCCGGCGTTTTTTCTTTTTCTTTTGGCGCGAGGACGTGCGCGAGCAGCGGCGGCCGCGCGGTGCGGGGTGGAGAGTGGGGAGAGAGAGAGAGAGAGAGAGACGGGTAGAGGCGGGAGTGGGTGTGTGGTGGTTGGGGTGGGGGGGCGGGGTGGGGGGGGGGGTAGTGTACGCTGCCTGACAAAGGAGAGAAGGGGAAACGGAAGGGCGAGAGCGCGTGAGGGAGACGAGGTGTGAAATCCGCGGCCACCGCCGAGCAGAAAAAGGACAGGAGAGTGAGAGGAGTGTGTGAGTGTGTGTGTGTGTGTGTGAGCAGAGAGAGAGAGAGAGTGAGCGCGGATCTGATCTGATGCTCATTCGGTGTTTGTGATCCGGCGGACCGGCGGGTGATCCGAATGGACGGAACCTCAGACCTTCTGGCCTTTAGGCAGCACCGGACCATTTCAACTCAGTAATGTCCAGGCGTCTAAACTAAACCCACCGCGAGCGGATAAAGAACCCGCGAAACCGCGACACTCGGCACTCAGCACGACCCGCCTGTCAGCCAGGTCGGTTTCTCTTCCCCCTCATCCTCCTGTGTGTGTGTGTGTGTGTGTGTTTATTCTAATCCATAATCATATCATTCATTACTGATCATGTTTGTCGTTTTAGTGATGAAACCCGACTGAGACTGAAAGTGCAAGCTGATCTGTGTGCATGGGGAAATCTGTGCTGAGTTTGAATCTCTATTATTATTATTATTATTATTATTATTATTGTTTAAGCATCAACATATTTATGGCTGCAACTGCACAGCAGGCGTTCAAAATGCAGACATAGCAAAACAGAGTACATCTGACCGAAGTGACCATCCACAACCAATACACAGCAGTGTGGAGTTCTGAGAGAGAGAGAGAGAGAGTGTGTGTGTGTGTGTGAGAGAGAGAGAGAGAGAGAGAGAGAGGTGGACAGAAAACAGCATTGAAAGAAAACAAGAACAAGAAAAAGGAAGAAACTCACAGGGGAGAGAGAGATTAAAAGAAATATAGAGATAGAGAGAAATAGAGAGAGAGAGAGAGAGAGAGAGAAAGCATGTGTGTTTACGAGGGTGATCTTAAATTTATTTGAACCTGGTGGCAGATTTGATAAAGAAGATTTGGAGAAATTGTTGATGGATACTCAGATCTCAGACTAACGATAAGTATTAAGTCACGAATGTGATTAAGGAAATGATAAAGCAAAGTCGAGCTGTGGCTTTATTTCCTCTGGTGACTGCAAATAGGAAAATATTCCATATATAAAACTCAATAAACTGACTGATGACAGAACACGCCCTTTTCACCATATCCTGTATTTTTTTTAACATCCAAGGTTAACTTTAATTATGGTCAGGCAATCTTTAGTTATGTCGAGAGAAGGAGAAGATTAGTCATCACCCTACTCTTCTGCCTGTATTCGACATAGCAACTGGACTGACTGTGTGTGTGTGTGTGTGTGTGTGTGTGTGTGCGTGCGTGTGTGTGTGTGTGTGTATTTGAGAGCGAGAGAGAGAACAAGAGAGAGAGAGTCACTCATCTGCTGTTAATCACATATATTGTCTGATATTTTGGATCTGATTACACAGCTCCCCATCAATTCCAGAAAGAGGAGATGAACACATTGTTGGAATGCACGAGGAGGGAAACTCAAAGGGGATCCCATGTATTTTTTTTAATCCCTCTTTGCTCTGTGCTCTATGTTCCCTCTCTCCTTTCATCCACCAACACCTGCTAGTCACACATTCACTATCCAATCAAGCCAAAACTTCAGCCCTGCACTCTTTGTCCTTTCTTGTATCCTCTCTTGATTGTACACCCTTTTCGGATTCAATCTTAGCATTCCTAAAGGCAATGATGTAATCATCGTTATTTTCAAAAATGCTACCGTTACAGTTCAATCTGCTTAGAAACGTGACCAACAATTACCAGTTTAGTTGATCTGTAATTGCCATGATGTTACACTCTGATACAGTAAGTGGTGGAATAGTTTACATAATGTTAGTAGTCTGCACGAAAGCAGGAAGAAATGGAGAAGAAGAAGTAGTTATTGAATGATTGGGGTCAACCACAATATAAGATTATTCATTAGAATCGGGCCTTTACTCATCTGTCTTCCCTAAACTTGCATTAACAATTAAACAGTGAGTTCTGGTTGGCCTTAATGCACTGCATGACCTATACGGAATGCTTCTCTTTGATCCATAACCTTGTATAGCTGTCACTGTGCCACTGCCTTTAATGACGTCTGAACAAATACAAAAGCCCAGGCTGGTGTATTTGTGTTTACAAAGCAGGCAGAGTGTGTATGTTCATGGATTTTTTTTTATTCTCTGGTTGCTTAGAAGTTGATTAGGAAGCCAGGTTCATCTGTTGACTTTCATTGCTGTTGTTCTGTTTTTGTGTCTGCGTTTCTGCCTAAGAGGTCACTGCTGCCAGTGTTTTTGGTTGGGACTTTGCCATACTTATATTTAAATCGTGTCTTTGGCACAGACATAGGCATTTCTGGCACAGAAACTCTTTGTGTCAGCCCACCTCCTGCTCAAAGCAAATGTTTTCCTCTTCATAGATGCTTTCCCGTCCTTAATACCATCCTCTACAATACTGCTTCTGAAAGCAGAGATCGAAATCACTTCTTTCATGTCCTGTACTGTGTGTACATACTGTATATACACACACAGTACAGGACATATCATATATATCAGGATAAGATATATATTACATTGTTGTGTGTGTGTATATGTATAGTATACTGTATATATTCACACATACACACACAAATATGTCTAAATTATGTGTTTACATCATTTTACATACAAAGCTAAAGTAACCCATTGAATTTATAGTGCTGGACCTGTCTTCACAAATGAACTATTAAAATCCCTCAGTATAGTCAGCCCACACAGTAATACACTGTCCTGGAAATGTGACTCAGCTTCTCTTTGATGCAGGTGCTTGCACAGACATGAAACCTTATTCTATAGTTGGTACACACTCTATTGCACCTACAGTAAACACTGAAATACAGTGAGTATTGACAGTATTTCCTAGACAACTAATGCCACTATAGTATTCAAGACTTGCTATTTGGAAGAACAATGAATGCTGCTCAGTTAAATGTTGACATTTATTCCACTCCAGTGTGCAAGGGAATTACAGTATATAAGTTTCACCTTGAGTAATAATTCATGGCACACTGAGTTGCACAGGAAAATCCATTAGATTGTTGAATAATTTTGATAATTTAATTATCAAATTAAAGCATACATTATTTAAAAAGCATTGGTAGAAGGGTTGATGATCACTGCATTAGATGGTACAACAGCTGAGTCTTGTCATGCATTCATTCATTAACTGATGTTCTGTAATTGATTTACACCTAGCAGTCATAGCATTGGGTAGGTTCCCTTTGTGCCACCATAGCATCCCTGGCCACTCAGGACATGACTTCATAAGACCTCTGGTGGTGTACTCTGGTATCTGACACCAGAACGTGGACATCCGTGGATCGGACTTGTTTGGTGCTCAGACAGATTGGAATCTGGGGAGACTGGAGGTCAGGTAAGCAGTCTTAGGATGTTTGCCTGCATTGCGCATATGCTGTGGTGCACTGGGTGTTTTGGTGCCTTTCTATCAGGACCAGCATTTACTTTTTTCAGCAGACATGCTGGCTCTTGCTCCTAACAGGCATAAATGAGCCATGACTGTCCATGATCCTGTCCCCAGTTTACTGATATATACAGTACTTGATAATCAATGTTAATGTGTTAATATTATTTGGTATTAATGTCATGGCTGATCGGTGTCTACCTTTTGCAGAAAAAACTTTTGAACTTTCACTCTTATATGGGCTTCCCATTCCTCTTATAACATCCCAGTCCATATTTAGTCCCCCATGATGTAATAGTACTGTCTACTATGTTGGGAAGGCTTTCCATTAGATTATGTGCTCATTCAGAGCATTAGTGAGATCAGGCACTGATGTTGGGCAAGAAAGCTTGGTGTGCAGTCAGCCTTTCAAAGTATCTGAAAGGTGTTGAGAGAGGTTGAGATCAGGGTTCTGTGCAGGCCATTTCTAACTCCACACCAACCTTAGCAAACCACGTTTTCATGGAGTGTGCTTTCTCAACAAAAGAATTGTCAAGCTAGAAAAGGTTTCCACAGTTCCAAGGAATGGGCAGAACCACATATGAGAATGATTGTGAGTTGTCCACAAACTTTAATGGATACTGAAGGACATTTAAGAAATGAACATGTAAGGTAAAAAGATATATTGCAATATAATCAGGGACCATCTGATATATTTTATCACACATTTCCTACTTATTTCCCTAATTTTAAGTGTTCTCTATATATATATATATATAAATAAAATGTAATGTAATTCTTGATTAGGCAGCTTGTTACCTCAACCTGGGTACCTGTATCCCCCGAGAGATCTCGTGGATATGGTTGTTATAGCAACATTTTATAACAACATCCATATACCATCTCTTGTAAGTCGTTGGCAGCTCCGGCTGAAGTGACGCTACAGCAGACCACCTGATCCACACATCAACTTACACAGGTTTTACGCCAGATGCCCTTCTTAATACAACCCTCCCGTTTTATCTAGGCTTGGGACTGGCACTGCATGCATTGGCTAGGGTTTGGGCACTGGCTGGGAATTGAACCCTGGCCTTTCGCATGGTAGACAAGAAACTTATCACTGAGCCACCAAGGCCCAATCATATACCATTTCTATTTGGATTTTTTTTTTTTTAATTAGGTAGCGGAATGTTGTTTGAAACTGCTCAAAATTCTTTCTTATGCAAACTTTCCCTTATTTCTGGTCTTTCTAACACATTTCCATGTACTCCCTGTCTGCTCTTATTATTATTCTTAATGTCCTGTTCCTTCATTCAATTTCTAAATTCACTTGCTACAGATGTTCCATCTCCATCTCTTCTTTTGTATTGCCACTTTTCCTCTATATGTACTAGGTTATTAATTTTAGAAGCAGTCAGCATTAACCATCCTGGGGGTGGATTATGCAGAGAGACATGTTTTAATAGCATCAGAGTGAGTCAGTTTCATTCAGGGGGATTAACTGGGTCATTGCTGCCAGATCAACATAAAGTCCTTCTTTGGTCTTGGTTGGCATGTGACACTATTGTTTTTTCCTCTCCATCATAGCAAGCCTTAGGTGTAATTTAATTATGAAAGGACTGATAGGTGGTATGCAACTGTACATCATAGGTGTACTGCATGTGAGAACGATCACAGCTGGGACTGTATTGTAACTGTACTCCTTCATTATTTTTTGGTCTAAATTGATTTTCTCTAATAGAAAACATTCACAAACAGTCCTCAGTGATATGATTCTTTTGCATGGGTTTCACTCTCTGCTGTATGCTAATGAAATCTCAATCCAGTTACATTTTCTGGTGATATTTTAGAATAGATAGTTACACACACATTTGCCCACTTTTCTCACTTTCTTTATGAAACTGCAAATAATTTCCCACTTAGTCATGATAATGTGAATACAAATAGCATCGTATGCACAAGTGTATGAGTGTGTGTGTGTGTGTGTGTGTGTGTGTGTGTATGTTCTTATATCAAGCCAGGGTTGGAAAGAGTATGACTCTGTATTTTTCCATGTGCACGCTGCAGCTGATATTGACGCAGCACCAAGTCTCAGGTGCACCTCAGCCAATGAGAACATGGCGCGCACTGCCAATCAGCAACCAAACTGAATGTTCATCTCCCTTTTTCAACCAACCAGCTGTAGCTCCTATCACCTTGACACTCTCTCAGTATTCCTTAGCTCAGCCACATTGGCAATCCTCCAAGCTGTTCATACAGTACGTATGTATATGTGTAGATATGAGTTCAATACAACAACAGCTGTTATGTAGAGATACTATGAATCTAAAAGTCTGACAACAGTGTTGAGGGTGCTGAAAAAGCAGCTGTTTTTTTTTTTTTTTTTTTGTAGAAAAGCCAGTAATTATGTACAGTAGAGAGAGGTATGTTGAGAAAAAGAGAAAAACTGAGATAAGGAGAAGGGTGCCGCTCCATTGTGTAGACAAAAAGAAGAATGTCCTTCTGACTATAGCTGTATGTGCACATGTCGTCATACACATATTCTCTGATTCATCTTTGTTTTCGTGACTTTGTGGACAGATTTTACTCCTGCTCACATAAACCAAAAAAAACACATATGTGCACAGGCTTTCATTGTAACATGTGTAAAAGATTTAATTCGTAGAAGTGATCTCATTATTATAAATTAAGTCAATGATTATGCCATACTGTTATAGCACCTGGCTCTAACATTTACCCCTCGATTTTTCTCCAAATAATATATAATAATATAATACAAATTAGAATTGAAATGGGTTGCATTGGGATTGGCAGCAGGGTGGTGTATTGGTTAGAACTGTCGCCTTCCACCTCTAAGGTCCGAGTTCAATTCCTGGCCAGGTTCAATTCCCGTCTCTGTGTGCATGGAGTTTGCATGTTCTCCCCGTGCTTGGTGGGTTTCCTCCGGGTATTCCCACAGTCCAAAGACTTGCAGATTTAACTAATTGGTGTTCCCAAATTGCCCATAGTATGTATATGTATTTGTGTGCCCTGCGATGGATTGGCACCCTGTCCAGGGTGTACCCCGCCTCATGCCCTAAGTCTCCTGGGATAGACTCCTGGCCCCTGCAACCCTGAATACAGGATAAAGCAGTATAGAAGATGAGTGAGTGCATTTGGATTATATGTCCACAACCTACACAAAATAGCTAATAATATAAAATGGAGAATAAAATAGCTTGCAAAATCATTTAAAAACACTTAAAAGTTATAATTGTATAGACATTCATCCTTGTCACAGTGAAACCTAAAGTTGTTCTAGTGCAAACAGATGTCATCAGTAATTAAAGTGCCACATGATCTCTGAATAAATACACCTGTTCCTCGAGTATGTTAATAAACCTAACTTCGAGAACACAACAAACATGAGCATGTAGAGCATATCAACCAAGGTTTGGTTGTTAAAAGCAATAAAAAAAAATTGAGCATCCCTCAAAGAAGCATGAAGGTCACAAAACTAAATTACTACGTTGGAGAACTAACTAGAAAGTGGCAAGTGTAATTCTGAAGGAGATGGAGCTCACTTCAGCTCTTTGGGGTGAGGCTTTACTTATTCACACTGATTGTCAAGTGTCCAAGCACATCTGATGGTGAGCCTGTCATATATTGCCTCAGGGACATCAGGAATATGGTGCGAGTCTGGAGACACTGCTATCTAGTTGTGGTGAAATACTAAAAAATATATTGCTAATATGAACTACAGCATGATATTATAGTAAGGGCTAAAAATATTGCTCCAGACATTGACTGAATTCTTACCTACAGTATGTGATGCAATTGTGTCTTTGTAAAAAGTTTGCTGGACAAAACAATAACACTGCTGTAGTTATACTGTTCAATTCAAGACCAAAAGAACATACATGACTAGAGGATAAAGTAGTTTTTATTCCTGGATATGTCTGCGTAGTTTTTTTTTTTTAGGTTTTAAGGATGCAACAAGAAGACTAAAGAATAGTCTTTTTTTTATCAGTAACCATAGTCTTTTTTCTCAGTAAATCATAAACCACTCCAGTGTAAGTCCCTAGAGACCCAGACGTGGCCTTTGTACTTATTGGGTTACCAGCCCTTTAGTCTTCATGCTCAGTCCTTCTCACCCAGTAGCTGGATCATAATGTACTCAAGTCGGGACTGAATTAAAAATGGTAGAGTGCTCCCCTGCCACCACCTGATAGACCTCTTTAATGTGCTTGTTAAAAGATTTAAAAAGTCACCGAAAGTAACAGAGCATGTCAAGCCCTCTATGTCTCCTTTTCAGGTTCGCGAAATCAACCAGAGTCAAGTCTTTCAATTCACATTCAGAAAATTAAATTGAGTCAGTCTTAGTCATTTTCTATATCTGAAACGAAACAAGAAATAGCAAAGAATCTGCTATTTTACTGGATGGGATCAAATATCTAAGGTAAGTTGACAAATTCCAGACCTACTGTACCACAACCGCTCAGTTGGCCAATTTCATTATGATCACATTTCTTTTAAAGCCAAGCTCACATTGCACTTCGTCTGCTCCTTAGTCCTTAGAGTGCTATCTCTTTCTTTCAGTACATGAGGCCATGCCACAATAAACCTTTCTCTAAACACCTTTTCAACTCTCTGGAATAACTTCTATAAATATTCTTTGCTTATTTTTTTCATTAACGATGCACTTGCTGACTGGCTGACTCTGTGTTTTTCTTGGTTTTAGCTATGGGTGGAATTTGCAGACACTTCACTGGTGATACAGTTGGTTGTTTGGTGCAGCACACTATAGATTTTCCAACCTTGATCTTTTTTTATTAATTAATGAATTTCTTATTATGAATTTCTAATTGGTTACTTTTAAGTATATTCACTCATGAGGTATATTCTTAGCATAAGAGTTTGTGATTTGTGTTACCGTGTGTGGTACACATCAGCCTATTTAAACAGGAATGAGTGGCTCATTACAGACAGACTTATTAATAAAGGTTTCTATTTGACAGCACGTCTCTGTTTATTTATAGCATTATGTTAACATTCTGTCAGTTAAAACAAAAAAAAAGGCTGAAGCTAAAGACATGACGTGTGTGTGGGGTGTGGAATTGTGTAAGACTAACAAGGGAAGAAAGAAAATATATTGATAAGCGCCTACTTTGTACCATGCACTGTTGTGCTGCATTCTTTAAGGCCCACTCTCACAGAAACATATGCTCCCACTCACTATGCTGAGATGAATACTCTCCTCAGGCGAGGAATTCCTCAGACAGCTTTCCTTAGACAACCTTCTGTGTGTGGCTGCGCGATAGTGAAACAATAGGCCTCAGAAAGCGGTGTACTCAGAGCCGTCCACTGGCCCCTTACCCAGAACAAGTTCACTATGTTCTTGGAAGTGAGGCATGGAGAGCAGAGTGGGCTGAGAGGCTGTGGCTCTGGTTTGAAACTAGCAGCTGGCCCAAGTTAACCCCTTAACATCCACAATAAGAAAAAAGCATAGTATCAATATAAATATAAATGCTAATCTTCATGAAGTCAGAAAAAGTCACATGAAGTTCACACACACACACACACACACACACACACACACTGAGACATTATCAGAGATGTCCCATGTGTGTCCATATTTGTCAGGTAATTTACCTTCTAAAGATTCATGCTACGTCTCTCTCTCTCTCTCTCTCTCTCTCTCTCTCTCTCACACACACACACACACACACACACACACACAAACATGTTTTTTCAGGAATATAATGGATAATGGAAACTCCAGACCTGAGTGTGACCTCTTTCACACACACACACACACACACACACACACATTATGTGCTTTTAAGACGAATAGTCTGCTCAACTCAGCAGGAAGTGGTATGTTTTGACTGAAAGAACTCAAACCTTTTCCAGGATATTTGTGACAAATACATACAGTATATCTCTCTCTTTGTCTCTTTCAAACATAAACTTACATACAGTCACAACACTAACCAGGTGAACTGAATAACACTGATTATCAATTATATACCAGTAAACTTTCATGGGCACGACTAATTTTTTCCAAAGGCCAGCTGGTCAGGTCTGATCCGTTAGAAAAGCCAAAGCAGTACAAATTGCAGAAAAAAAGTAAATGCTGGCCATTATTAAAAGGCATCAACACATTCAGTGCATCACAGCCTTCCACGTATGCAGGCAAAGAGTTCAAGGATGTTGATCTAGCCTCCAAATTTCCCAGGCTTTAATGTGACCAAGCATCAAACATGTCTGACCTCGAAACTGCTAAAGCTTTTGCTGCTAACTAGACTCCTTACATGGTAATATATGGACAGGGATATACTGTAGGGAGTGTTACCATGTAAGGAGACTACAGTATAAAAACATATCATGTCAGCTGGAACCCTTTTGTTTAACTGGAAAATGCAAATGTGTTTCCTATCACCTGTCTGTCACCGTGTATGACTTGTTAATTACTGGTTCTTATGACGTGACACAGGTCACCTGGCCAAAAGCTTAAATATGCTTTCTTTGCTTATAATAAACAGAGATCTACAGACATTATGATCACCTGATTAGATCATAAGCTGGTAAGTGTATTGAAAGTCATCAGACACAACAAAATTCTTCTTCTTTTAATTCATCTTGACAATAATCAGTAGACCATAACCAACCTGGAACTGATTTATCACCATAATGTGTGTCTGTGTCTTGACATGAATTAAGTATGCATATCAGTAGCTTACTGGCTAGGTTTTGGGTACACTGCATCATGGAAAGAGACCATCTATTATTCAACACTTTGCCAATCCTGGTACTTTGTTGCAATCTCAGTGTATTGGTACTTGTGTGAGGTGTGTGTGTTAGCTAATATGATGAATGCTTTTGTGATATGGGTGTTGATACAGTTATTATATACTTAAGGTGATGGAGTGTTTTTGAAATACTTAGGTCTTAGGTGAATGTCTAAGAATATACACCAATGAGCCATAACATTAACACCATATAACATTAACCCATTATAACACATTATGGCTTAAAAGTCCAAGCAAAATGCTGGAATTATTATTATTATTATTATTATTAGTCACATAAACAACAGAAAATTACCAAAAACAAGTGATCATATGTATCTGTGCTATTTATTTGCCTATGTATAGTTGGTTAAAATTAAATAAAATTCATTTCATCATACTGCTTAGGTCGTGCTAAAAAAAAGAAGCTCAACCCTGACCTTTTTATACATAATTAGTTGCATTAACCCTCTCAAGGCAGGCGTTGCAAATTTGCAACAGTTAAAAACTAACTACCTTTTTACCCCAGATACATATTTTATGAGTTTTACTCAGAAGTACCACTGCAGGACTTGGTTGTCCTTTAGCAACAAACAGTTTCCCACCTGTGCTTTACAAAAGA
>JAQQZS010000036.1:16479287-16489850 GCA_030068045.1 Platyallabes tihoni | reverse complement strand
TTCATTGCGCCCCACCTGTCATGTCTGTATTCCCCACTAGTGGGGCGCGCCCCACACTTTGAGAACCACTGGCTTAATCCACAAAAGAGAAAGTATACCAACACTTGATGAATGGAGTGTTGGTGATTAATATGTGTTTATTGTTCGTGCGGGAAGCATACAACCAGTTTGTCTCATATGGTCCAAAACTGTGGCGCTAATAAGAAGCAGTAATATGAAGCGCCACTTTAAAAAAAGAAGATAAAACACAGGTTGTTAGAGGGTTGTTATTTGCGGCAGCCTGAAATGAGCGCAGTATGACAGAGCAACCAGAGTCCTTTCAGATTTATTTACAGCCCAGCAGCACACGAAGATTGATTGAAGATTATTTGTATTTTATAAAACTACAAGAAAATATAAAATGCCATCAAAGTTCAAAACTGTCCACATGTTTAACGTAGTCACTGAAAATTGACAGATATTATTGAAATACTATGGAAATTTTAAATTGCTTATTTTCATAGACTTGCACTGACTGCATATATATATATATATATATATATATATAAAGATCCGAATCCTAACATAAAATTTGCTTGTGAGATGTGGAACAGAAAATTGCACAAAGAATAAAAGTCTTTTCTCTTCACCATCCTCAGGCAGAATGGGAGGCACTTGAGTTGACAGACCATCAGTGGGCCTTAGACAGTGTCGAGGAGGATCTGATGAGCAAGGACTTAGATCTTTCTGGCCTGTTCAGCAAAGATTTGCCAACAGGAATTTTCTAAAGGCATTAACGGACAACATCGTAAACTGTAATTATGATTAATTTGTATGAGCCTGTTTGGAGTTAATGGGACACAACGTGGTATTTATTCCTAGACAAGCTGCATAAACCTCACTGCAGACGTATCCAAGTGTGCATGTGCTGTTCTCATTGAATTTCTTTTGGGTTATCATAAAAAAAGAACTTAAGACTGAGGAAATTATTTTAAAAAATAACCTTTACTTTGTATTACTTTATTTTCTTTTAAAAAATATAGTAGGGACCCATAGAGTAGTTTGTTGCCTGAGGTATGCATTACAAAGCCACATTCATCAGTCACCATTGTAATGTATGTTTGAGTTGAAGATCCTCAAACAGAACCAATTAGCTTACTATTCATAGAATTCACTTTTATCTTCTACCCCAGCATATTCATATAACAACATTCCTTAATAAAAAAAAAATTGTGTTGTTTTTGGCTGATTTTATTTGGCCAGATGATTAACAGGGCTATAGATTATTAAAATGTAAAGAATTAGTTTGAAAATGGACCAATTGCGATTCAGTCATATTAAGGCCTGTCCTTTGTTCATTTGCTTGTAATCTCCAAACACAAATGAAAGTGCATATTTTTGATGGATTTTCTTTGGTTACCTGTAGTCTTTTAACAGATATTACACTTTCTTGTTAATTTATTGTTTTGTTGTTTTTTGTATTCTGATTATTTGTTTTGTAACATTTCATTTTTGTAACGTAACACAATTATGTACTTGCAAGAAGTGTTCATTCACGATAGAATTTGTTTTATATACCAACAGTGTGCTTTGTGACGTAATAAACGAACCGGGGGGAAATATTTTCATTTCAAACTGAAAAATCTTGCTTCTTTCATTATCACACTGATTTATCGACAGTGTTTGTTCGATTTCAAATGCGTACGTCCTCTCTGTTTAAGTGCACTAAAAGGGAATATGACAGCCACAGTATACATGGTGCACTCTGTAGCCACTTGAGTCATTTGGGATGTAGCCGCTGTGATGCACTGACCTACAGTCTTTATCAGGAACTATAAACAGAAACGGTAAATGTATTTTCTTCCCTCTGCATTGTTTGGATTCCTACAAAGTCATCAAGACTTTTTCAGGATGCAGTTTATATGCGTTTTCAGCAGGCAGGTCTATATTTCAAGCATCTTGTGCAACTAGACTATAGTTTTAGCTGCTTTTTATATTGTTATTCGTATTACCTAACTGATATGCATGAATTATTCTCATATTCGATTAATTCTTACTAAAGCGTCTAACTGTTTCTAACAGTTGATGAACATTTTTTGCGTGACGCAGTTCTACTTGTGAGTGCGAATCGCTAGAGGAGGTGGACACGCTCGCGCGTGCGTGCGTAAGTTAGCTTAGCCTCACTAGCGCGTTTCCTCTAGCTGCACTCGCCCTCAGCGGCTTCACTCAGTGCGTCATGGCGGAGGGAGGTGGACCCGAGCCGGGCAACGCCGCAGAGCCGGTCGCGGAGCCCGTGTCTACGCAAAACCCGCTTCCTTCAATCGATAATCAAAAACAGACCACTTCAGCTCTTCTGAAAACGACGCTCCGAAAAGGAGACGAATGGTAAGAGAATTAACACTCATTCTCTCACACGTACATCGCCGGTTCCTTTGGCTCAAAGTTAGCTAGCTTGCCGTCCAAAAGCGTGTAGTGGCTGTATGTCTGAGCTGCTAGCTCAGTGGAGCCGATCCTCCGGCAGTCATCTCAGGTCAGCGCTTAGCTCCTTAAGCTAGGCTAATGTCGTAAAACAGTTAACATATGAGCTTATATAGTCGACACAAACAAAGTTAATTAATTAGTATGACAATATTTTAGTTGTTTGTTCCCACATAACAATTTTATTTCGTTAAAACGCGACGAATATTAGCTGCTCAAACATGTTGTCGGCTAACATGTTATTAGCCAGTGTGTCGGTTTAAATTCCACTGTTTTTAACGATACCTTCTCGAACTTTCGTTTTAACAAGTTTAATAGAACACTCAGCTAAAGGCTGTTTGTTTTCTCTGATGATAATCTGGTTAGCTAACTTATACAGACGGCTTACTATCACATTAGCTTAGCTGCTACTTTAACCAGGTGAAATATAAGTTATAATATAATTTGGTTAGCTTTGAACGATAGTTTAATCCGTTTATGATGATAAACGGGGAAATAAAATAGTTTAAAGTGTATTTGTTGTCAAACAAACAGCTGTTAGTCATGTTGGTCCTCAAGCTAGTTTTAGTTAACGTTAGTTAGCTATGCTACTGCTTTGTCATGGGCACTGGATAACACCCAGAGTGTGAGACAGCAAAATCAACATCAGATATTATTTATTTAATGAGTAAAATGTGAGACGTTTAAGCACTGGTGTGAGATTATAATAAACCTAAGAGGTAACTGATAGATTTCTCTTTAGCCTGTCAGTTACCTGTGCTGAGCTTCACAATGGGTTTAGTGAGAGTAAAGTGTGTCTGTAAAGTCTCAACACTGAGATTTCAGCTTTGCTCAGGGAGTGAGAACAGATCACACAGCTCACCTGCCTTCTGCTCTGGCTCGAATGGAATCCTTGCTAATGAGCTTATGCAGTTTAAAGGGAACATGCATCACTTTAAAATGCAGATTAGGACTTCATGCCAGTGTAGTCTGTTTTTACTGTTGTTTTTTCTGATATTTTATTATTCCAATTGCCAATCTTTCCCGTCATGGCTGTTTTTGTAGGTTTTTGATCGACAGTCGATGGTTCAAACAGTGGAAGAAATATGTGGGCTTTGATAGCTGGGATTTGTACAATGTTGGAGAGCAAAACTTGTATCCTGGACCCGTTGACAACTCCGGGCTTTTTTCAGGTAAGTCTTACATTCGTTAAAAAAAGTTTTTCACTAGAAAGTGTAGGAAACATTTTACAAAAATGTATTTATCTGTGAAGGCATGGTGGTGTAGTGGTTCTCACTCCAGGGTCGAGGGTTCGATTCCCTGTGTGCGTGTGGAGGTTGTATGTTCTCCCCAGTGGGTGGTCTTCTGGTGCTCCGCTTTCCTTCCACAGTCCATTGCTGTGCAGATTAGGTTAATTGGTGTTCCCAAATTGCCCATAGCATTTGTGCCCTGTGATGGCTTGGTGCCTCCTCATTGTGAACCCTGCCTTGTGCCCAGCGACCCTGTTCAGGATAAGCAGTATAGAAGATGAATGAACTTTTACATTTAAGGATTTGGCAGATGCGCTTATCCAGAGCGAACTGCACAAGTGCTGTGAAGTTTCCATCATTAAATATACCCTTACACTGGTTCACTAGGTTGCTAACTAGAAGCACCATCAATCAAAAAATGTTTATTTATTTATTTTTGGGGGAAGGGTGGAGTTAACCAAACACCTAAGAAACAGATGTTTTTAGATGTCTCTTAAATATAGCTTAAAGATTACATCTAGAAAAGGATTTATTCCACCACCTAGGATCCAGGACAGACAACTAGATGCATGTCTTCCTCGATCCCTGAGAGATAGTGGGAACAGTCGAGCAGTGCTGGAGGATCAAAGGGAACGTGTGTATCCATGTATCGCGCATGTCAGTCACTCAATCGGTCGGACGGACGGGTGGATAAATCGGAAGATTACTTTTTTTTTAATCCTAGAGGGCAATTTGCAAGTTACAGCAGCAAAGGAATAATTGAGTAGTAATAAAATCATTCACTAGATTATAAATAAATATATATATTTAATGATGGAAACTTCAAAGCACTTGTGCAATTTGCTCTGGATAAGAGCATCTGCCAAATCCCTACTTCAGGAACGATTGCTCTCCTTTCTCGGGTACGCTTACTTATTTACATCCTACGATACAACACTTAAATGTTCATTCATCTTCTATACTGCTAATCCTGAACAGGGTCGCCGGGCACAAGGCGGGGCACACAATGCGAGAGCACCAAGCCAGCACAGGGCATATATAACTGTAAAAAGAGAGCACACTGGCAAGCTCTGTTGCCTCATACCACCATTGTTGGGCTTCTAATACTGGCTCTGGTCTGGTGTGTTGATTTTGCATGTTGTCCTTGTGTTCTGTGGGCTTCCTCTGAGTACTCTAGTTTTCCCCAATAGTCCAAAGACGTGCGCTTGTACAATGTCATTTAAAAATTCTGTAGTGTTTGTGTGTCTCTACCACTAACCCTAATTTATCTAATTGATGAAAGCCCTTCTCACTCGGATAAACAGACCAAACTAATATCACTATTAGGATGATTAAAACTATGAGTTTTGTTATCTATTCACCCCTATTAAACAGTAGTCCTCCAAGTAAACGACAGTGCAGTTAGTAATAGAGGACATTCAGTAAAATAGTTGTGAACTACAAACTTAAATAATTCTTTTGATTGTGTAAAGCTGCTTTGAGGCAATGACAATTGCTAAAAGCGCTATACAAATAAAATTGAATTGAATTGATAGGAGATTATTTAAGCAAGGCTCCAATGCAGGCCAGGGATAGCTCACTGGTTAAGGCATTGGACTACGGTTCGGAAGATCCCAGGTTCAAACCCCACAACCACCAAGTTGCCACTGTTGCTTAACCCTCAGATGTTGTAATGAGAAAGGATAAGAGCGCTCTGGATAAGAGCGTCTGCCAAATGCCTAAATGTAAATGTAATGCACAGTAATATCAAGTCAAGTGGCTTTACCATTGTTTCAACCAAATCGTGTAAGTACAGTACAAAGGGGACAGCACTTACAACAATAAACGGATAGAAAATAAATCTTTGCTACCATCATTAAATAATCTCATGATCTCAACTTGATCTTCCTTTGGAAATTAGTCTGCCCATTGCCTTCCTGTACACAGCCCCCATGTCCAGGGGTTTGAAAGCAAACTTCATGAAGACATGGTTTCCCAAGGATTGGGTTGGAAGAGCTGAAGTGGTCTACACAGAGCCCTGGCCTCAACCCCACCAATTTAAGGGCGTTTTCACATTAGGCACAATTGATTAGTACAATGCCCAGGAACGATTGCTCTCCTTTCTCGGGTACGCTTACTTATTTACATCCTACGATACAACACTTGGCAGTATGCACCTACTTCTAGTTTGTGAGCTGCCATTAAACACAAGAGAAGAAGCAAACAAGGAAGTTAATTTTGTTCTATGCCTAATATTAATATTTCGGGAAAATTGTCAAAAACGATGTTCTCGCGTGAGATTGGTGCATGCTACAGCACAAGGAGACAGACGGCACTAATGTCGCTACTAAACAGCGATTTACTTCCATTGTCCAGTTCGATTGGCTTCTATATCCGTTTGATCTGTGCTCAAGTAAGCTGTATTGTTTTTGAGACCGCCTCTTCAAGCAGACTGGGGCATGGTTCCTCGATTGCGTTCTAACGTGAAAATGCCCTAAGATGAATCGAGATACAATTTGCGACTCCTAAAATCGGGTGAAAATGATTCACTGAAGAGTAGAGGTTACAGTAAGAGGAAAGAGAGACTAAATTTTGAAATTGAAAATCATATTTTGTGATGACGGGTGACAACATTTGGGCCTATTCAGGCAGTATTTATTTACTGCTACAGAAACGGTCACAGATGATAGCGATACATGGGTTATGGAAAAATATGTGCTGTAGTTACTGACTGTTGGACACACCATAGACTGCTGTTTCTGATCTCCATCCATTCAGCACTGTGCAAACTAGTGTGTCTGCTCTGCTGGGAATTGTCCAACACCAAGATAAGACCAGCTCAGTGGTCGTTCCGTCATGGTAAATTATCTCCTCGACTAATTCCTCTCACAAGGGACAATGAAGCACTTCTGTACGTCACTCTGGAGGCTTCTTGCTTTTGATTTCTGTAGAAATGATATGCCATTCTAAATGTAGCAGGTGTTAAGCAAGTGAAAGAATTAATCAGTGACTTGTTGTGTAATCGGACTGTTTATATAATTAATATGATTAGCATACTGTTCCTATAGTGATGTGGTTGTTTTTAACAGTGACCACATGCATGTACATTTATATTATGACTTGCATTAGTCGGTTTATTATAAATAAACAATGAAGGGCAGATTTTCTTTTCCCCAGTCACTAAAAATGACAAGCACCAATTTTAATGTATATATTGCCCGTGTTTCTCTTGTAGATCAGGAAACCCAATCGTTGAAGGAACATCTCATAGATGAGTTAGATTATGTCCTGGTGCCTACAGAAGCATGGAACAACCTCGTCAGCTGGTATGGATGCCTAGAAGGACAGCGGCCCATCGTCAGGAAGGTAACACACTTCTTCACTCCCTTTGTGAAGGTTCAGTTTTTTCACACTGCATGAACCCAGGCTCTTGTTTTGTTTGTTTGTTATTAAAGAGGGCTGCTGTGTTGTAGTCTTTGCCAGTAGGCTTGTGAGATAGTGATAAACGATTTAATCATCTGGAGCTGATGGCCTAAACAAGAAGGCAGGAAAACTAACATTTCCACCAATTCAGGAGCATAGGAGAGGGCGTTGTAGTAGTAATATCAACTGCGTTACCAGGAGCTGATTCAGAGTAGGCATACCCATGCTGCATAATAAATCATGATTTCTGTTAGTTCAGGCCTCCCTACCCAGAATCAAAGACTGACCTTTCTAATAATTGTTACTAAATGGGCACCCATGGTCACACTCCTAAAATCGGGTGAAAATGCTTCACTAAAGAGTAGAGGTTACAGTAAGAGGAACGAGAGACTAAATTTTGAAATTGAAAATCGGACACTGATGATGGCGATACGATACATGTGATATTGGGCTGCTGTGTAACATGCATGCATTCAAAGGGAACTCAGAATTCAGCACTAGCTGCTAGATGAAGTTAGCTTTCAGTGTAATTCCCTATTGTTGGGCTTTTTGCCATTGTTTTAGTGTTTACTGTGTATAAATGTGAACTAGAATCTTACATGAGATTAAAAGAAACTTTTAGAAATTTTAGTAAATATTCAGTATGGGTAACTTGCACTGTGATACACCTGTATGTAAAGGAAACTTGGAATTCTGCCTAATACTGGCATAAGAGTCGAAATAAAAACACATTCATCATTATTTATATTTGTTAGATTTTAGACTTGGCGGCATGGTGGTGTAGTGGTTAGCACTGTCGCCTTGCACCTCCAGGGTCTGGGCTTGATTCGAGGTTACAGTAAGAGGAAAGAGAGACTCCCTGTGTGAATGGAGTTTGCATGTTCTCTCCGTGCTTGGTGGGTTTCCTCCGGGTACTCCCGTTTCCTCCCACAGTCCAAAGATATGCAGGTTAGGCTAATTGGCGTTTCCAAATTGCCCGTAGTGTGTGAATGCAGTGCGATGGATTGGCACCCTGTCCAGGGTGTACCCTGCCTCGTGCCCTAAAACTCCTGGGATAGGCTCCAGGTCCCGGTGACCCTGAATAAAGGATAAAGCGGTATTGATGATGAGTGAGTGAGAGATTTTAGACTGAAAAAACTGAAAAACATTTTTTTTAGCTGAAAAACATAATTTGTATATATATAATATATATAATTATTATTATTTGTTTTTTTTTTTTCGTCCCCTCCACATCTTCTCTAGGTGGTTGAGCATGGCATGTTTGTGAAGCACTGTAAAGTGGAAGTCTATCTGTTGGAGCTGAACCTGTGTGAGAATGACAACATGGACAACGTGGTCACTCGCCATTTCAGCAAAGCTGACACTATTGGTATGAGAGCACCAGCTTCATGGCTTCATAAAGATTTTGAACAAACTGAAAGCTGTTTATTTTTTAAAGACCTTTCAGTGTCTTGCTCTTAAACTACATCATTAAGCACCAGGGGCTGTATTTGTGAAAGTTTAAGAAAATTCTTAGAGAGCTGCTAAATTACCTTAAAATCTTCTTAGCATGCGAGTGATTCAAGATCAGTTAGATGAGTAACTCTGAGCAAAACAAAAACTCTTCTCAGTTATGAGGCAGGGTTGACCTTGTTGCTGTGTACATTCTTCTGAAGACTCTTCTGAAGATTCGTTGTCCAAAAAAAATTGCAGGTGATACTGACTGACAAAGTATATTCAGAGTCAGCCTATTATTAATAAATGTACAAAAAAAACACTTTGTCACTCTGTCATTACATACACAAAAGCAGATTTATTATTAGTGATGCATTTTTTCCCCTAAATGGTTTTCGCAGCTTTTGTTCTCACTGTGTTTACACCACCGGCATGAAAACTCATATGGTTTTGTCATAAGTCTGGAGCTATTTGTTTATTCTCCCTGTCATGTATTGTATTTATTAGATCCTACCTCTTCTGAGAGCAGAGGACAAAGAGTAAAGTGCTTCCTTGCAGTCTGCTGGCAGTATGCTCCTCTGTCGCATTTATCAGTCTAGTGGTAATAAACTTCATGTTTTTTGTTTTTTTTTTGCGTGTCAGTGAGTGCCTGGGCGGTGCGCATATAGATGCGGGTCAGGTGGATTGGATGTGGGCATGAAAAATACATGACCCATGCATAACTACAAAATTATCATATAATTATGACAAGTATTTATTTTAAAATAACAGGTCTATTTTGCCTATTTTACCCTAATCACAGATATTTGCTTTATTCATTTTCAATTGTTTGAAAGTAACTGGAGAGCAATGGCTCCACTTTTTACTATGATTGGTGGTGTGTCCATGTAAGTGCAGGTGCTGGTTCGTACAAAGCAAACTTTGGGGCAAGTAGTTTAATTTCATCATTCATCATTTTCCTCAGGCTCTTAAAAGTGCTCCTCACTACTTGCAGTTTCTTACCTTACGAGCCCCTTTAAGTGTAAAGAGTAACTTTTATCTTAGCTAGGGCCTCTCTTCACTTTTAAGGAAAATTCTAGGGAAATGTTCACAATTTTGCATGGCTGTGATTCTAAGGTTTTTTAAGTTTTGCGTAGTGATCATCTTGTACACAAATGCACGTGATAATATCAAGGTCAATAAATTATTTGATTAGATAACATCGATCTATAACTGAGAGATGTAGGAACGTTCAACCAGAAGTAGCTGAGGGATAAGACAGTAAATACTCTTATTGAAAAAAAATTTTTTTTTATAATAAACATCTATCATGATTTCTTCTACAAATTCTTCTTCCATTTTACCTAAATACATGTTGTTTTTATTCTTGCTAGAAATGTTTTTTTTTTTTTTAAGAGCAGCAATGATACCTGTAGACGCAATGAACATTGATAAATTTTCCTGATGGTTTTGTCATCATGCTTTAGATACCATTGAGAGAGAAATGAGGACCCTCTTCAATATCCCATCTGAGAAGGAGACTCGGTTGTGGAACAAGTACATGAGTAACACTTATGAGCAGTTAAACAAGCCTGACAGCACAGTTCAGGATGCCGGGCTTTTCCAGGGGCAGGTAGGACAATGCAACAACACTCAATACAGTAAGTCCCCTGCATACAAACTTTCGGGGGAAACGACCTAGTGTTTGAACATGTTCAATCGTGGAAGTCCGATCACATGTCCGGCGTATATTATCACATGCATGCTTCCCAAGATGTCTGGAAGCAAGCATTAAAGCAGTGGCGATGAGGGATGGTACTACTACTAAGATGTGCAGGACAAAAGTGAAAGATGGCAGACATTGCTCGTTCTTTTAACATGAATCGTTCAAACATTGACACGATTCTTAAGAACAAGGACAAGATCATAGAACATGTTAGTTTTATACTGTGTATAAACAATTATGTTTGTAACCTAGTACCTAGACCCGGGGTACTCAATAGGCGGACTCCGGTCTGCATCCGGACCCAAATACGGTTAAATCTGGACCGACGCCAAAACA
>JAQQZS010000036.1:16458740-16474373 GCA_030068045.1 Platyallabes tihoni | reverse complement strand
TCCGGCAGGACTAACTATAACAGCATAACTAAAAGGGAGAGCCAGAAGGAAACACAGACATGAGGGCTCCCTGAGATACAATCGGCCGTCATGCTGGCAACCCGACCCTAACTGTCACAGAAACAACAGATATCTTCAGGGTGGGGAGTGTCTGTCACACTGGCTTGTGGTCAGACCCTATCTCTATCCCCTATATATATATTTTTTTAATATTTCCAGGTGAAGAGGAAGCTATGGACCACCAGGGGAGCCCCGATCCAGAAAGCAGCCAGTCAGAGACTGTGGATGGGGAGGACGAGACCTCAGAGCCTGAGAATGGACCCGCTACCACTGCTCCTACTGGAAAGACTTGTTCTTCCCGGCCTAAACTTTTCTCTTTCAGCATGGTGAACTCCTATGGCACGGCTAACATCAGTCCCTTAGCTGGCAACGTCCTCAAACTCACTTGTAAGTGTGTTTTTTTTTTTTTTTTTTTTTTTTTTTTTTATTATTATTTTTTTTCTTCATATTACATTTGTTTTAGCAATCTGCATATTTGAATAACCAAGAAAACAGTAAACCAATGAAGTAACAAATAAAAACAATCTTTGCAGCACATTCCACAGTAGCCATTGACTGGGACTCAGAAACCAAAAGACTGTGCTACAATGATCAGGAGGCAGAGGTTGGCAATATTTTATTTATTTTTCAAGTGAACTCTTAATGTTGTACTCTGAGAATGATGTCAACTTTGCTGTCTCACTTTCAAGGCTTACGAGAAACATGAGAGCATGATGCAGGCTCAGAAAAAGAAGGCCACAGTAGCTCTGAAGGAATGCATCGAGCTCTTCACTACCATGGAGACACTGGGAGAGCATGATCCATGGTAGATAAACTAACCTCAAATTACAGTAACAGCGCCACATTTACTAGATTCTCAAAAATGAATTGATCATTATAGTGACTAAAAATAAGTATTACTGGTTTATTTTTGTGTTCGCTATTGAGAAATAATTTGTGCCACCTCTCTGTGTAGGTACTGCCCTACTTGTAAAAAGCACCAGCAGGCTACAAAGAAGTTTGATCTGTGGTCCTTACCCCGCATTTTGGTGGTTCATCTCAAGCGCTTCTCCTACAACCGCTGCTGGAGAGACAAACTGGATACTGTGGTTGATTTCCCCATCAGGTCAGAAAATATTAGCTCCACACAGGAGGTTTGGTCACTTTTAGATTAAATTATTTTATTACTATGGATATTTTAATAGTTTCCTGGTATGTGTGATGCTCATAGGATTTATAAATTTTAGTTTGTGAGACCATTTTACAAGAAGACCTTTTCTCCACCAGATGGCAGCAAGCTGTCAGGGCAGTAGTGTGGGGGAGCAGTCTTGTGTGCAGTAGTGTCTAAACATAAATAACTAAATATTTATTAATTCATTCATTTTATGGTACTCTAGGCTTTCATGTTTAATTATGATCAGTTTGGAGGGTGTAGCAGTTGGTTTAGAACTCATGTGACAAATGAAAACCCACAGGATTCTTCTCCCTGGCCTTTCAGAGCGTTGCTTGTCTAATACTTACCATTATACCAACAGCTTGTTTATATGTTTGTGACCCCTTTATCTGCATGCACCTGGATTGTGCTGATGATGTAAAAAGAATAAGAGAATTTTATTAAATTTGTAGGTGTATTGTTGAAGGTATATATGTAGCCTTGTATAATTAAGCAATATTACAAGAGATGGAGTGCTGTTGTATTGAATATCAGCACAGCTGTCATGTAGGCCCAAGGGCACGGCTTGAGTATAGATGATGTTGCGGCCCTGCTGATTTTCTGCTGATGTGTGTGTAAAACATATTTTATTGTCTGTGTGTACAGCGCGTGTGTATTGTTTCTTATAACACACGTGTATGCGCGGGTGTAAAGCAAAAGAAAGTCTCATTAGAGGTTAAAAATCCATTTTCTCTCTCTGTCGCGCACACACTCTGCAGCGCAAGACAGAGAAAAACACACCACAATTACTTTTTTTTTTTTATAAGGTAAAGTGCAGGTTAATTTGTTTTGTTTTTATTTTATATATTGTATTAATTATTTTTATGTATTTATTTTTTTGGGCTGTGGAACGAATAATTTGAATTTCCATTATTTCCTATGGGAAAAATGCTTTGATTTGCGAGTGTTTTGAAATACGAACCCACTTCCGGAACGAATTATGCTCGTAATCCGAGGTTCCACTGTATTTTGCTTTAGAGTGTCAGCTACCTTTTGGGGTTGAATCCCAAATAGTGTAAAATGGAATGCTAGTGCGCTGTATAGGGTGTAACTTACAACCACTTGTTTCACTCAACAAATTGTGCCCTTGAAAAGAGATTAGGGAGAGGTTTTGGCATTTAGCCTTGTTAGAAACTAGTTAGCTTTGTAGCTCACATTAGCCTTGAACCATTCAGAGGCAATTCAAAACAACTTAGAAGCTAAATACTAAGGAGACAGTGTTTAACATACAGTATTTTCAATTGTATTTTCTTGCTAAAAGTTCTTCAGTGCCTGGTTTTAAATGTGGATTTTGCCAGGTAGCTGATCTCTCCTCTTTCCAGTACTCCAGACTGTACCAACCTACTTTCACCAACACTTTTTATTTATTTTATTCAATGATTGTTAGAACACCTGGGATATGTAACTGCTTTATTATCTGACGTAAAGTGCACGTTCTTACACAATTTTAGATTTTATTGTGTTCATTTCATATACGGTGACAAAGGTGTTGAACTGTTAAATTCTTCCAAAGATTTTCATATTTAAATGTGTTAATTTCCCCAAGACTTTTGGGGCAGATGGTAGATCATAGCCCTCCAAAAGCATCAGGTCTGGCACATTGCCAGTTTGTGCTCCTAGAATAAGGTAAAATTCGTAGTTATAATTATTTCGGTCAATAAATATTTACAGTTATTTAAGACTATAACTCATTGGCTTTGGAACATTAAGCATTTACTCAGCCTTATAAAAAAAACATGGTAGCCTGGGTGAGTGAGTTAAGTGCAGGATGAATGTGCACTGCTGTAAAGTAAAAGGCTTTCTAAAGCAAAATGAGGCCATCACTGTGTAAAAGGAATGTAGCACAATCATCATTTAATCTCAATGATCTTGTTTTCATACCTGTCTGGAGCTAAAATGTAATTGAAATTTTGTTAATTGCACAGCCCTAGTGCCAGTGGTTATGGGCTGCATGTTTTTAGATAACCAAGGTCTAGACACAGGATAAGCATTTTCATACCTTGTTCAAGTATAGATGCTCTCAACCTAATGAAAACCAGGAAGCAGTTAATTTATTACTTTGAGAAAATGGTCTGTATGATGTATGGAAGTTCTAGTTCAGGGAGGTATTTTGCAGATCCTGTTAAGCATCACACTCCCTCACCCCCAATGTTTGATTGAGTTTATGGTTTATCAATGTTGTGTATCAAGTGAACATGAACAGACTGTCATTTTATCAGCTATTTTAAACCAGTTGAAATTGTTTCCAAAGCCTTTGACAAATAGCGGTCAAGATTGCTTAAATGTTTGTAAAGTCATTTGGCCCAAGCAGTCTACTTTCTATTAATATCATTGTTTTATAACATTTGCTAAAGCAATGCTGCTTCGTGTCGTCCCACAGGGATCTGAACATGTCCGAATTTGTCTGCGACCCCAAAGCTGAGCCATATGTATATGACCTTGTTGCTATCTCTAACCACTATGGAGGAATGGGTGGAGGTCACTGTGAGTTTTGTTTGCATTCTTTCCTCTTTGTTGAAACTCTTACTTCCTCTGAGTAAAGTAATCCCCAGCGCAAGTTAATATTTATTCATCTTATCTTAGTCAACCTAGCCCAGATATATCCTCTGACTATTTTCATTAGTATTTTCTTACCTAACTGCATGTTAAGGCATTTGTTCTCTGAGCACGGTTCTGATCTTTTATGTTCCCTACTGTATTGTGTCGGGTCCCTTTGCTTGCTTGATCTGAATTGAGTAAGCATTTTGAGTAAGAATCTGTCCACAGTTAGCAACTAATGTTTTTTTTGTATTGTAAACGTAAATGGGATAAGCTGATAAAGAGGAAGTCCTCAGTTTCAGTTGCTAAAGCATTAACTTTCTTCATTTCCTGTTGCAGATACCGCATATGCTAAGAATAAGGCTGAAGGGAAATGGTATTATTTCGATGACAGCAGTGTGTCCTCTGCCTCTGAGGATCAGATAGTGGTAAGATTCTTATGTTTTCTTTCTTATCAAAATACATTTGTGCATCAATTTATTGTCTTGTGATGGTTTTCTTTTGTTGTCTAAACTAATTAAAAAGATTTAAGATCTTGGTTATTTCAACTGTTGAAGCACAGCTGCTATGAAACAGATCCTTGTTTGATATTTGCATATACCATAGTGGCATTGATCAGGTTGGTTAGAATTTTTATTTTTTTTGAGGGGGGGTGACAGAGTTAATTCTAATACATTATCGCTTCTGTAGCAACAACAAACACAGACTTGAATGGAGGACATTGAAATAAACAATTATAATGTATGTAATCATTGATAGGGTCACGTTTCTTGCAAAATGGTTGACACTTGTGGATTAAGTCAGTGTTAGGTCTTGAACAGATATAGACAAAGCTGTAACTTGGTTTTCTAACATGGGAAAGTATTCAGAACATATGGCTATGTGGTTTCTCTCCAACATAGAATTTTGCTTCATTTGTTTGTCCTAACAAATAAAAGCGAAATTAAATTAATGGGGCTGTTGATGAAACAGTATAGGTGCTATAAGTGAATTAATATTAATAACTAACATCTTTCATAGATGCTCCAGAACTCTTTCTTTAAACAAACTAAAATGAACATTGGACAAATAGCTGTGTTATAAGGGTAATCGGACAGGGACAGGGTTGTACAGGGTTGTCAGGGATTTTTTTTTCTCCATAAAAGCATATTATATTGGTCACATGCACTACACTGTGAAATGTTTTTGACCTGACCAACACATCCATATGATGGTTCTTCTCCAAACTATTCCAAGTTTTGAGGAATGTCTTCTGTATGTTGTAGCATTACAATTTCCCTTCACTGGAATAAAGAGGCCCAAACATAGTCAATATGGCAATGGCTCTGACAACAAATCATGCTCCATAATGTTTCTGTGGAAGAGCTTAAGTGGCCTGCACTGAGCTCTGACCTCAACCTCATGTTTAGGATTATTGTTCAGCAGGCCCCCTCGCTCACCAACAGTGCCTCACTAATGCTCTTATTGCTGAATGCATAGCTGCTCGAGTATGGCAAAAATCATAAGCACTATTATTTTGCTAAGATGATTTAACAATTATTGAACCTTATTACTTGGGGAATTTGGAATCATCATGCGTTTATTAAATTAAAAATAGTTCAATTAAAACAGATTTTATTGAGCTTTTAAGCATCATTCAATTGTACAACATAATTAAGAGTTGCAGTGCTGTGTGAAGCAAATGGATTTATAAACCAAAATGAGTATCAGTTAAGCTTTATTACTGTTTTCTTTCCTTTATTGTTGGAAGACAAATTTGTATTGAAACTGGAATTTAAATTTAATTCAATGCACAGCCCTAGCCAAACGAGAGAAAATGTGTGCGCAGCCAGGTTTCAAAATCTAATGGAAGCCTTTCCAGGTGAGTAGAGGTAGTTATTACAGCCACAAAGTGACACTAAATTTGGTATGCAACCTTAAAAAGAACATAGTTGTTATGGTCGATGAATAAAAACTTTTGCCATGCAGTTAGTTGCAAAATGATTCTATAAACATGTTAGTACCACAAGAACATGATTGTGATCAAAAGAAACCATCTGGGTATTTTAAGTAACAATTTAACCACACTATGAATAAGAGGAAAAAAAACAAAACAACTTATGGGCACATCTATGAATGGCATTTGCTCATTTTGCAATGAAGCAAGTGGTGTAGATACGAATGCCATTACAAGATTATCTCTTGACTCATCATTCCCCCCCCCCCACCCCCCCCATGTTGTATTAGTTCAGTGTTAGTTATGATCATCTGCTCCTTTTCAGACTAAGGCAGCCTACGTGCTTTTCTACCAGCGGCGAGATGGCGATGGTGCACCCAGATCCAATCCCTCTGCCTCACTCGGAGGAGCTTCCGACTCTCTGGAAGACCACATGGACACCAACTGACTCTCTTTAGTCATTAGACACTGAAATAAAAGCTTTATGAGCAAATGATCATTGATTCACAATCCAGAATTTCAGCGCTTTGACAAGGAGGTCCAGCGTTTTCTGTTTTTAGTTTCTGATGCGTGTTTTCCATGAGCCAAGAAGGAGTTTAAAAAAACAAACAAAAAAAAAAAAACAAGAGTGAAAATAAATAAGTGAAAATTTTAGTTTAAATTGCGACATGACTTTTTCCCCTGCACTGCGCTTCTGTTTAAAATACACAAACTTTGACCTTGCCTGTCGTCAGATATGTTTAAAAATGTTGCGTAGAATGATTGCAATGAAAGCATTTTTTGTCCTTCAGTAGAATACAGAAAGAAGCCAAATGATTTGTGCTTCATCAACCAAAGTTGTAGGGGTTGGTGGCAGTAAAGCTTGTCAGGGCGACAGCGGAAATGTGTACAAAATTGAGAGGTTTAATTCTTTCCTCTCTCCAGTGTTCTGTTACACTCTGAAAATGTTTAGTTAAATGTGCCTCTGGTGAGGAATAGTCTTCTCAGAAAAGAAAAAAAAACTTTTCTCCATAGAAACCTTTAAACAGGAGGCTTTTCTTTATCCAACTGAAACTCAGCTGATTTTTTTTAACGTGTACTTGACTATAAGACTTGAAGCCTGCAGTGAATAAGTGGCTAAACTATAGCTAAAGTTGTGATAAAGATAATTACACTGCTGATCTTCATTATTGTGCTGCTCTCTGAAATGTTAGCACTAGCTGCCTTTTTGCCCCAGAAATTGAAAAAGTGGGGCTTGTGTGAGTGGATTTAATTTACATTTTAGTGGTAAATGTACATGTCCAGCTGTACAAGGCACTGAGATTCATAATACATGCTATTGTTTGAGTGAGACCACGTTTGCAATTTGATGCTGATTGAACTCTTCCACTTTGATGAATTTTCATGTTATTTTTATTTTATTTGTCCTGGGACTTGCTCGCCCGCCTCCAAGGCCAGATCGAGGGGAGCATCGAGCCACTGCTCGAGAGTGGTGCTACATTTGAGACTTGTAAAGGCTGCAACTTTTGAAAGAAAAAAGTTTAAGTGGATGCTATGTAGAGGCTTTAACGTTCACTAAATACAATAGTACTCTGTCCTACCTGCCACCCTGTACGCTTTCAATTTGCTTTAATTGGTTGCCGAATTATTTGTTTTTTTTTATACATTCTAGGAGGACCTTCTCACCACAGTCCCTTGATGTTAATAATTTATCATCAGTCTGCATCTTTGATCTTATGCTTTTCTGTGGAATAGCAGCATGTATGTGTCTTGAAAATCTGCAAAATGAAAAACTATTGGTCAGTCCCCATGTGTTCATCTCTTTTAAATCAGGCTATGATAAGTACATGGTTGATTTACAACATGGAGCATAGAAAGTCTCATACTGGCCAGCGCATTTTCTAAAAAGTCACCTTGTATGATTACCAACCATTAAAAAAAAAAAAAAAATTTCAGAGATGTTGCCTAGATGTAAATAGTCATGTACTATCTGCAAAATAGGATATCTTCTTTGTGTTCTGATATTTATCATGGCAATATGTGCAAGGTTTTTGAAAACAAATCAAAAAGACAATAAAGATTTGAAGCCTAACCAGAGAGTGATGTTTACTTGTCCTGGATGGTTTTTAGTCAATGCAATGGTATTCTGAGCACAATCTTTTTGTTCAGAAATAGTTTTCATAAACATTTCATAAGTATTGTCAAAATGTCTACAAAATGATCATTTCAAAAATAATATAAATAATTAATATTTGGTGACCAGACTACAGTGTGTTGGTTTGATCTGACCACAACATATACCCTGCTGTACAGCTGCTCTTTGATGCAATTGTCTAAACAGCTTAACATGGTAGAAGCACAATCATGAAGATTGAGCAAACAGCTTTGTAATTTTTACATCGGTTAAGAAAATGGGCAGAAAATGTGAGCTTTGTGATTTTGACTGTGGCGTAATTGTTTGTGCCAGATAGTCTAGTTTGAGTATTTCGGTAACTGCGGATCTCTAGGGATTTTCACACAACAGTCTCTACACTTTATTCAGGATGAAAAACATCCAGTAAGTGGCAGTTCTATAGATGAATGAGGTCAACAGAGAATGGTCAGAGAGAGAGAGGCTACAGTATCTCAGATAACTGTACAATTGTACCGAAAGCTAAAAGCTGCAGTGGGTACAGGCTGTCCAAAACTGCATGGGAAGAAAATGTAACGTGATCTTTTAATGCTTTGCTGGGCACTCATACTTGGAAATTCCAAATTTCAAGACTTTTTTTTTTTTTTTTACTTTTGGGATCCCCCCCCCAAAAAAAAATTTTCATTGTAATTTTTGTTGCAAATCAAGGTCATTGAGAGTCTATGATAATAGTTTTATCATAGACTATGTATAGGTATATATATAATATGTCAGGATAGCTCAGTGGCTAAGGTGTTGGACTGAGGTCTGGAAGGTCCCAGGTTCAAACTCCATCACTGCCACCAAGTTGCTCTTGATAAGGGCATCTGCCAAATGTATAAAATATTTAAAAAACACAAAGGTGGAACTGTGGCTTAGTGGACCTCCAGGGTCCAGGTTCAGTTCCTGCCTCAGGTCTGTGTACAAGGAGTTTGTATGTTCTCCTTCCTCTGGGTGCTTCGGTTTCCTCCCACAATCCAAAGACATGCAGATTAGGCTAACTGGTGTTTGGAAACCATTTTCTTGTCAGGTTTTGGGCTCAGTAATACCGATTATCATTGAAAGCTTATTTGAGTATTGTTAATGGTTAACAGCTTCTAATGGCTACTTCCAGAACAATAATGCAGCATGCCACAAAGTGAAAGTCTCACACTGGTTTCATAAAATGCTTAATAAATGTCAATTTAATTGCAGGTGTAGTCAACTCCTTTAGTTTGCCCTGCTTACGAAGAGCTGCATTTTGGAAAACCATTTCTTGGCAGCTGAGTCAACTAAACTTCAATATATAAACTGATATTTAGGTTCATCTTTACATGTAACCGTTGCATATTTTCACACTCTTGATTCCTGAAACTGTTTTACACAGGCCCTGACTGAGCTCAGTGGTGTTTTATCTGTTTATTTTATGATTATTATTGGACTTATGCAACTCAACAAGCATATTACTGTCTTGCATTTGCGAGTGCCTGGGTTTCAGAGGGCCTGTACAAATGTTGGACATCATTACACAAAAGCACTTAGTCAAATAAGACAGATTTTATCTATTATTTTTAAGGGTAAAGTAGTTCTTTCAGTTATATAAGCAGGAAATGTATTTCATAATGTAGATGGATGGCAATAGTTCAGGAGTTAGTCTCCTGGTACTTTGTAAATAACGGTCACCATAGTTTCAAACTACATTTGGCTTTAAGTGGTATCACAGGTTTTTAGTTTGCAGAATCTGGATTGGTTTTCATTATTTATTTTTATGGTGATAACAGTTTGTGTCATTTTATTTTACACACACTTTAACCCAGCTTATTAAAACTGACATGCAGAAACTTTAAGGCTTAAATGTAACTTTATTTGATCCACAAAAAGGGCTTGTTGTGCCATACATGAGCTCTGTGCAGCTGTGTAGTTAGGACTTGTACAGAACATCGGACAGCCCTTCACAACGTTTAAAAGAGCATCTTCATCAAAGTAAGAGTCCCAGCACAGCAGCACCGTGCACAAGGTGCCACAACTAGCTATGAAAGACCATACCACCACCACCTACACTTTATTTGGCAATTCCCAGAAGCTTCTTTATGTCTGCCTCGATGTCAGAGGTCAGGTATCTCCTGCTGTAACGCTTGAACGGGACTCCATCTGGGCCGATGAGGAACTTCTCAAAGTTCCAGGAGATGTCGTTTCTGCAGACAGGACTCCAGATGATGCATTTGGGATCCCCCATTAACGCCGTCGGCTCGTCGCTTGGGAAGGGAAGTTTCTCCTTGAGGAAGACGAACAGCGGATGAGCGTCATTCCCGTTCACATCAACCTTCTCCAAGAGCTGGAATTTTGGCACAAAGCCATTTCCAGGACGGACGTGTTTCAGCGACAGCAGGATCTCTTCATTTTTACAGTTTTCCTAAATTGGATGAAGAACGAACATGACAGGGTCAAGATTTAAATAATAAAAATAATTTTTTATAGCTTATATTAATTCAAGGGTAATTATAGTCTCCTGATCTCTGGTGACCTTTTGATATAGTGTAAAAGAGACTGAAGGTACATTTTCCTAGTAAAGAAGTTACAGACTTGGGTTGCTTAAAAGGCCAAATCTTTTTTTTTTTCATATAGAACATTGAGGAAAAACTATTTGCAAACATGGCTAAAAACCAAGTTAAAAAATAGTTACTCAGAAAAAGGTAAAAAAAAAAAAAAAAAAATTGTGAATTCTTCCGGCAGACTTAACAGATTAGAAGTAGTAGTATTAATCATAAAGTATTGTTAAAAGGAAAGAGCATTCCTATGGGGAAATAAAACCCTTGGGAAACTTGCCCAATTCCACACCATGACTCAGCATCTTGCTCAAGACTTCTCACTTCTTCTTCTACGTAACGCTTAGTTAATATGAAGGGTGCAAGTGCTAAAGCTAATTAAAGTGTGATATAACGTTACCCTAATCAAGAAAAACTTCATCCTTAATAGTGAGAAAGTTATAAAACTTTAATTATATTAAAGGCGCACGTGCCAGTAACCGAGTGTTCGCCAGTCCTACTAAAAGTCTTAAATTACGATAACACTCGGTTAGTGGAGGACGGAGAAGGGGTAGAGGTTTTACCTGATGGCCGAACTGGTTGCAGGGCACTCCCAGGATGACGAGCCCCTTGGCGGAGAAGCGCTCATGGAGCTCGTTCATCTGGGTGTAATCCCTGACGGTGGTGCCTCAGAGAGACGCCACGTTCTCGACCAGCACCACTTTACCCTGCAGGGACGACAACTTCAGCTCCTCTCCGCTCAGCGTCTTCATCGTGATGTCGTAAAACGACTTAGCAGTTGCCATATTTGTTAACTCGTTAGTAAACAAAATCTACGCATAAGATAAAGACCTCAGCTACACTCAATCAACTCAAGTGACAGTCAACCTCCGTCAACACTAACAAGACACACGCGCTTTTATTTCTTTCCTCGTATATATGACGCCCACATCTAAGACACGCCCACAAGTTTAGGGACTTCATCAAGGATAAATTCAGAACGCAACTACCTGCCCTCAAACAAAAAGGCACTCATTTATATACATAATTAAACCCACAGTAATATACAACAACAATAAAATATTAATTTAATCATCAAAATATGCATGTTTTTATAAATAAATGAGACTCGAAGCAAGTTTTATTTGACCAAATGTTTTGAATGCGTGTAGAAAAATATTGACTGTCCCTGAGAAACTACGAAACGTTAACGCGGGAATCTTCTGAAACGCGAGTGTGTGTATGTTTGGTACAACTGAAAGAAGATTATTCGATTCGGTTCCTTACGTGAGTTGTTATTTGAAGTTATTCTGCAGTATAATTTCGTCTTGATAAAGACGAGTGTGTGGTAACTAAAAGTGTGCTGAGTGTGCAGGACAGTTGGTGTTAAGTGTAATGTTAGTGTTTGTGTTTTTGATAGCTAGCTCGGTCAGCGCTGATAGTCTTCTAACTAGCACACTAGTCAAATAAGGTTACTTATAATGGCAGCTGATGTAGATGTTACTCATGATACATAACATGACAGGCATGAACTGGTCTAGTCTTGTATTTATGGGTTATATTTGCAGTTAGAATGTATTTAGGGTGTATGAAATGTTCAAGTGTTTAATTTAGGATATCAGGTGCTCTTGAGTTAATTTGTGTGTGTTTATGGGTTAACTTAATGGGGTGTTAATGTGTTATTACAAAGCTCAACCATTGCTTAGAAGTTGATTTAGGACGCGTTTTAAGATTTGTGTTTTACCAAGTACACCAAAAGTATGTGGACACTCATTCGTAGCACATACTGTGTGTTCCCTGTGATGGATCGGCACCCTGTCCAGGGAGAACCCCCGCCTTGTGCCCAGCCTCCCGGGATAGTCTCCAGGCCCCTGCGACCCTGTTTAGGAAAAGTGGTATAGAAAATTAATGAATGAAAAATAAACCAGGTGTCCCAAACCATTTCCAGCATGACAAAGTGACCTCCATGAAAATATGTTGTGTCAAGCCTTGTAATGGAATAGCTTGAGTGGTCTGCACAGATCCATGACCTCAACCTCACTGAACACGTCTGTATGAACATGCTTGACCCGGAACACAGACTGCTCTAGGGATTGTTACTGAAACCCGGTACTTTTATAACCGGTATGTACTAGACTTGAATCAGAACGCAGATTTTTATTTCGTGCCACTTAAATGCCTGAGCGATCGACAGATTTGTCATCTGGTTCTCTGAAATGTACACTAAGAAGCAAGAAGCATCATCACCCGGACCGCATGTGAAAAATAATTTCTTGACTGAAAGCATGCATGTGAACGCATGTCGGGAAAGCTCTAATTATACAAATCCAACTACTCTTTGTAGTAACTCGAGTGTCCATGTTGTTTTCACATATTTCTGCAAGTGTCATTAGTGTCATCATCTCTGATCTAGCATTTCAGAATAGTGAGTGCTATTATAACAGGTTAGGGGACTACAGTACATCTGGGGTGGGATGTTCAACAAGCTCATATGACTGTAAGATGTCCACAAACTTTTGATTATATCTTGTATTTAGGGATTTTAAACAGGAGCACTAGACCCAAACAAAAAAGTTCAGAATGTCTAATTGTTGCTGTTGTTAAATATACATGACCTAAAACAAATGCTGATCAAGTTTACGTAAATAAGATTGAGCAATGATAATACTGGTGTTTACATAAATAACAGGTTTCCAGTCCTGGTTGTGGAATAGCCTCTGTCCTGTATCTGCCAATAGTAGCTGAGGATGATGCGCAAAAAGAAAAGATCATCAACTGTTTCAGTCGATGAAGATGCGGCCTCACGGGATTTGCCCAGTAAGTTGCACAAATTTTGTGTACAGAATAATTGTCCTCTTTTTGTGCTCAGTCACAGAATAAGATAGCCTTAACCTGTTTCTGACATGAATCTGTTTTGTTTAATCAGAAGCAAAGAAAAGCAAGTCAACTGGACGGCCAGCCAAATCCCTTTCTGCTGGAGTTCCTGATTCTGTTTTTGGTCACATGCTACGGGAATCAGGAGTCTTATTGAGACAAGGCAACGTAGCCAATGAGATCGGTAAGATTTTTCTAGACATAAAGCTCACCTTTGAAGTATTGAGATCTACTTCCTAGCATCCAGCGTTCACCACTAAACTGCCTGTTACACTATTTCTGCTGATCTGCTCTGCTTTTTTAACTCGATTCTTTTTCATATTTTAAATATATGCAAGTATGTCACTTTGTGTTGATAACAGTGCACTCTTTTAAAATCTTACAGCTGTGGATCAAGTTGTGTTTCAGAAGAGGCTACAGCAGCAGCTCAGAAAGAATCCCAGATATCCCAGTGTGAGTGATCTTGAGTTTCTGTTGTCCAGTTGTCTTGGCGCAGCAGTGTTTTAGTGTGTTGATGTGCCTGTCTTTTCAATCCTCTGACAGATCATTCAGGAGTTTATATCTGGCTTGGAGTCACACTTTGAAGACCCTGAGAGATTGAGGAACTGCATGCTTCCATGTGTGCCACGTTCTGCAGTAGAGGGGGATGCCAGGTAGCGAGTGAAATGCAATACGGTTCTTGTGAAGAGACAATCAGGATGTCATAGCACTGTCAGAGACGAAGGTGTTTACATGTTTGTGTGCTTTTTCTGCCTCAGTTCAAGCTCGTTTCTGGAGAGTCTGGTGCGGATGCTTTTGGGTGTTGAGATGCTACAGGCAAGGACAGATTTTTCACACAATATACAGTATATACACATGTAGAGTACATTACAGTATAGCAAAGTTGTTTCCTGGCATATCCCAGATTGTTAGGTATTTGGGGTCAGACCGGGACGTGGCATCACTGGAGCAGAAAGGGTTATGGGAAAACAGTGTCAGACTGGCATTAGTGGGGCTTGAATCCAGACCTTCTGATCAGTAACCCTGAACCGTAACCACTTGGGTACATCTTCCAATTTGGAAAAGCCCCAGTGCTCTCTTGCCATTGTAAATATTTAGCTGTTGTCCTCTAACCTGCATATCAGATGTAATTGATCCAAATCAAATAGTAGCATCACTAGCTCAGATCTAAAAAAAAAAAAAAAAGTCTCTGTTTTAAATATTTGACTCCTGCATTGTTTTAAAGACCCAATTTGTGTATTTATAATAACGTTGACAACAGGGTACTTCAACGCAATCCTTCCTACTATAACTAACAACTAACAGAAACATATGCTTTATTTTGTAGACCCTGGTCATAAATACTTTGTTTGAGAAACTCCCAGAGTTCATGTTTGATGGGTAAGCATTTGTTATATCGTCACAAATTGTTTATTCGTACTCCTGTATAGCTTCCTACAGTGGCCTATTAGCTGAGATACTCAAAAATGTTCTTTGCGGTCTGGCTGGTTCAGACCTGCAGCATGCTGCTGTCACCGGTGATAATCGTAGCCTGTGGTTTTCAGTGTTGGAGAGGATGGTCTGAATATTCCACGTCTCATCATAAATCAGCTGAAGTGGCTCGATCGAGTTGTGGATTGCAAGGTAAGGAGAATATTTGCTGATATGTTAAGATCAATAACAAGCATAAACAACAAGCTGATCTAAGTAAAATTTCATGTTGTGAGGTTTTGTAATATGATGATAACTTTCCCATGCTTCTGTGCCCATAAAACATCCCCCTCATTGTGCTTTCTAATTCCTTATATTGGTGTCTAACCCAATATACATGCAAATGAAACCTTTTGTTTTACCAGACAATGTTTTATGAAGGAGTCTTTGACTTGTATATTAATGACTGATTCTTTTGATGTACGGGATGTGACACAGGGCACCTGGCCAAAAGCTTAGACATGCTCTCTTTGATAATAATAGACAGAGATCTTCAGCATCATGCATCACACATGTAGTTCATCTTCCGTAATTGTATTATGTAGTGGCGGATACATCAAGCAAAAAAAAAAAAATCTTTAAACTTGGTATATACCGGGTATAAATTACATCATTCTTTGCTACATGATAGGGTAAATTGATATTATTACCACATCTTGTTAGAAGGATGTGATGGCATAGTGGGCAGCGATTACTCCATCACAGTTTCAGGGTTTTTCACTTAATTATCTGTGTGTAGTTTTTTTTTTTAATGATCTGTCTGTGTGGGCCTCTTATCTTCTTTTATCTTCTATAGGTGGATTAGCTGTGCTAAATAGCTGCTATTTGTAAATGAATTTGTGTGTGTGTGTGTGTGTGTGTGTGTGTGTGTGTGTGTGTGTGTGTGTGTGTGTGTGTGTGTGTGTGTGTG
>JAQQZS010000036.1:16430012-16440090 GCA_030068045.1 Platyallabes tihoni | reverse complement strand
TGTGTGTGTTTGTGTGTGTGTGTGTGTGTGTGTGTGTGTGTGTGTGTGTGTGTGTGTGTGTGTGTGTGTGTGTGTGATGACTGTTCTGTGCAGGTGAAAGCAGACAGGGCAGTGGGCTTCTCTCACCTGCAGCAGAAAAGCCCCAAAGATGTCGCCACCTGCTGTGTGGAACTGCTAGCAACATTATGCACACATCTGGAGAACTGCCACAACCACTTTCAGGCACACACACACACACACACATATAAATATTATTCGCAATAAATTCTTTATTTGCTATGAGTCAGTTCTATTGTATATTAATAATATATTTGTGTTTGTGTTTTCACAGACCCTCCTGAATGAAAACCAAGGAGTGGTGGATGCTCTAGGTGTGGATATGAATGTACAGCAGCTTATGTGCTCGGCTTATCAGCTCCTGCTGCAGGTCTTAAACACAGCATTTAGCTGGTGAGCACAAACAGAACCACAACGCAACTCAGTCGACATCACAGCTCAGAGGTTTTAAGATGGATGTAAGACTGAGTCAGGGAAGGATTACAGATAAACTGCATTCTGAAACACGTTAATTATGTATATTACTTTATATTAAAATATCTGTGATTGTGCAGGTCAATTCTGGTTGAATCCTTTCATTATGCGCATGAACAGTTAGTGTTTGTGAGCTGCACTGACATACTGTTACAGCAGACAGTTACAATGACACTGAATAGAGCAGTCAGGTTTCATGTGAGCTCTTAAAATAATTTCTTACTGTTTTTTCCCACTCAGTGTTTAATGTCATATGAATGAAAACTGCACAGTAGACGTAGTGGAGGCGGGAAATGCTGGACCCAGAATGCAGTGCATGTATGTAGCGCAGTTACAGGAGATACTTGACTTGGCTAGTTAGCGATCTACCAGATAAGAAGACTAATGGTGATGGTGAAAGTGCTAGCATGAAAGTTGAAGACTAAAGGACTAAAGTGCTGCTGCAGTCACTCACTTTAGATACAGTGAGAGTTCATTCTAACCCGCACTACTATCAGCAGGTAATCAAACTGCACTGTGGGTAATGCAGGATAACGTGGGTAAAGCATCCAGAGACTTTATGTGCTCCAAGAAAAACAATGTGTTGTTGTTTGTTGTTTCAGTCTCTTGGTTGTATGAAGTTAGAGCAGATGCAGTGCGTGAGGTTGTGATGTGTTTTCAGGTCTGGCTTCTCCCAGCTGGAACATCGGCAGCTGTTAAAGAGTGCTCTTTGTGTGCTTGCCGACCGACTGAAGGAGAAAGATACAGACCTAACCCTGGAGCAGCTTATAAAGTGATGCGCGCACACACACACACACACACACACACACACCCACACACACACACACACACACACACACACACACACACCACTCAACAAACATTGTCTTTTGTTGATAAATGATGATCATGCATAATGTAAAGCTTTTGTATGCCCAGTGTGTGTGCCTGTGTGTGTGTGCGCGTGTATGTGCGTGCGTGTGTATTTCTGTGTTTTTGCATGTGTGTGTGTTTGAGTATGCGTGTGTGCTTGTGTGTGTATGTGCGTGTATGTGTGTGTGCACGTGTGTGTGCATGTGTAGGGTTGTGAGAGACTGCTGGTGAATGTCCAGCAGTTTAAAATAGCATTTAAAGCAGTTACAATCGTTTTTATAGATTTACTTGATCACGATAAAAATTGCACTTAGACCTTTCTACAGTTTTTATTTATTCCAGTACTCTGCATCTTATTAAATGGCTACAATATTGTGTGTGTGTGTGTGTGTGTGTGTGTGTTTAGACACAGTTTTGAGTACCTGCTGAATTTCCGGAGCACTGTTCCCAGCCTAAGCACGGCTCTGATCCTGACGCAGCTGCTTATCGTGCTCAGTCAATTTGGACGATCGGGCCAGAGCTTCTACAGAGAACACATCGGTCCGTCAGTCTTCACACACTTACTCAAATTCACTTTACTGATCTGTTTGAATGATAAGCTTACATCATGGTGGTGTTTGGCTAATAGTATGTAACGCTTTCCTCCAGTGTCAGTTTCTAAGCATTTCCTGTGCCAGGAGTGGGTGACAGGAGCTGGAACAAGGGAACGTGGAAACAAATACAACGACGCACTCCAGACCCTCCTCAGGTTCCTCTCAAATTATTGTGCTGATATTTCATGTCTGGACCTGATATCTTGACCTGGTTTTGACCTTTTCATCTATTTTCTTTTAGTATTTATTTAGGACATGCTGATGATGTGTTGAAAGCAGTGGAAGAGATAACAGAAAATGGAATCTCAGAGCTGATAGATGCTGCTAAAGATGCCAGCTCTCGCACTTGGCGCACGCTTAACAGGTACCAAAGGTTTCCAGTAAGGATGACCGTTCAGTCCATGGGGTCCAGACCTCAATACCAACAATAGTCCTATTATTGTTGTTGTTGTTGTTTTTTAACTACTACACTACAGCAGGTCCTGTTACAAGCTTTCATGAACACCATTTGCACATTTTGCAAAACAGTTTGGCTTGAATGTCCCCTCATTATTATTATTATTATTACGACACAATATGGTTTCTCATCTAAAACTTGTACATTAAAACGGGTATTAACAGGTGTTTGTTCATGCAATATGATGGAGATTAAGCACGAACCTAATAAGTGCACAATTCAAATTATGATTTTCATCATTCTTAATGATACGTTAATCTCTGTTAATTGTAGATTGTTCATCATACATTTTTTTTTTTATTCCCAGGCAGACTTTCTTGGTGTACTATAAAACTATGATGGCAGAGCTAGAGAAGTGTATACGAACGATACCTCCTGGGAAACAGACGGACAGTAGAGAGGTATGTGTGTGTTTCTGCTCTCAACATTTGCAAACTGTAAAACTAGAGATGTGTGAATCAGGCCTAAGCAGCTTAATGTCTTGATAATCTCCAGGTTCAGAGTGAGAAACTTCTTATTTGGAATCTGGCTGTCCGAGACTTCCATATTCTCATCAACATGGTCAAGGTACAGAGTCACATGACCTTTCATTAAACCTTTTAACCAGTTATTACACATATTCCCCAGTGCTGAATCTATCGTATCTATCTACGACCCTCCCACCCCCCCGCCTCCCCCACACACACACACATAGGATGTAGACCAGAATTTGGCCACAGAGCCATTTGACAGGTTTCCCCACACCACCAACACACACTTTCACACCAGCAGTGTGATTTGCTACAGTAGGCCTAAAGATTACTTTAGGAACAGCAGTTACATGCACACATTATGTCCAAAAGGCAAAAAACCTGTGTCTGCTAGGTGAAAATAAAACGAATAATAATTTAAATCCATTAAAATAAATCCAATATTTTAATCCATTATTTCGGGCTGCATGATTTGCCAAAACTACCAAATTACCAAATTGTTTTGACACATACCATGCTTGCAATTTAAGCTACAATATTTAACTATAAAATGTACCATTTTGTATTCAAATATATTTGTCTAGACTAAAAGCAAATAATGGCATAAATGATGTCATTAAATGATTGTCTACCAGTATTTATCAACTCAAAACTATTTGCTAATAAAAAAACAAAAAAATAAATACTTCAATTATGACAAACACTACATAGATAGATAGATAGATAGTTAGATATACTTTATTGATCCCGTGAGGAATATTATTGTGTTACAGAAGCAGCAGGTTACACATACAGCAATAAGGTGGAGGGGGGAAAAAGAATGTAATTGTAACATATATACATTAATACAGTATTGCAGATGTTATATATAGAAAAAAAACAGAGTGGAAACAAAATAAGAAAAAGAGATAAAAATGTGCAAATTGTCAGTGTGTGTAAAGTGACTAGTGAGTATAAGTTCCTATTGTCTTGTGTTATATAGAGTCATTGTACAGTGCAATGGAGAATGGTAGGAATGATTTCCTGAACCGTTCTTTGTGATAGCGAAGCTGGATCAGCCTGTTAGAGAAGGATGGATTTTTCATGATTGACAGGAGTTTGTTTAGTGATCTGTTCAACCTTCAAGTTTGTGTCCGGTTATGTGTTCAGCCTTGCGGATGATTTTATTTATCTTGCTTGCATCCCTGGCACTGATGCTGCTCCCCCAGCAGACCACAGCCCTATAAAGGGCACTAGCCACAACAGACTGATGCAACATTTCCAGCATCCTGCTGCATACGTTGAAGTATCTGAGCTTCCACAGGAAATAAAGTCTGCTCAAACCCTTCTTATACACAGCGCCGGTGTTGGTCCTCCAGTCTAATCTGCTTATATTAAACATATAAAGAGTAACTCCTATAATGAGTAGCAGTTAGTCATACAGACAGTTAAACAATGTTAAAAATTTGGCCTTTGTACCCACAACCATAGATTTGAATCGAAGCAATCATGTTAATAAAGTGTAGACTTTTGACTAGGACAATTGACTAATTAGGAGTCTCATGGCTAGGTGTGTGGCCTCATCATTTTATTACAATTAAACTTATAAAAAGTCTGGAATTGAATTTGCATTTGGTAGCTACTGTAATGGCTGGACCCCTCAGAGTCCAAAGACCTTTTAATGCAATTGATGAAGGCCTTAGGCTGAAAGAAACAACCCAAACCGCTGAGAGAGATTGCAGAAACTGTCTATCTACAACATGTCTTGGTTTGCTCTTCTGGCAGCCTCTTAGAAATATGAACTTGTCAATGGTTAACACATTTTTTGAATATTCTTCTGTCCTATTTTCCATGTAAGATTATTTATGCATTGTCTTACAAATACTTGGTAGATCACCTGAACACACCCATTAACTGCACGAGCAAATTTAGCACTTGACATTTGGGATCTTCGCAAATCAGGGCCCTAGTATGTCACAAAAAAAAACCTTTTTTTTGTTTTGTTTTTTTTTTTTTTAAAAAAGGAAAATTCAGGTCGTAGGTTTTATTATAATAAATATGTATAGTATCACTGGCGTTACCTTTAAGTTCTCTTACTTTCTTTTTAGGTTTTTGACAGCAGACCTGTGCTCATTGTTTGTCTAAAGGTGAGGAGAACCTATAAATAATAAATAAATAATAAATAAATGCAACATTTTAGGGCTCAAAAAAAAACTAGCCCTAAAACTGTGACCTGTTTTTTATTTGCAGTATGGCCGGCTTTTTCTCGAGTGTTTCCTTAAACTTGGAATGCCTCTCCTTGACTACAGTTTTAAAAAACACAAGGTATCTATGCTTTATTGTGTTATCTGGTTGAGTATAAGTGAACTCTGACATTGATAATGCCTGGTGAAGCCATATTCGGTTGTGTCATACTGTAGTTTTGATAAATTGGCCGAATTTCTCTTAGGAGGATGTTCAGAGTTTACTGAGGATGTTTCAGCTCAGCACCAGGCAGCTCCATCACATGTGTGGACACTCAAAGGTAACAAGAAAACATCTCACAGTGACCTTGTAGACAAATCACAGGCATTTTGACTACAGTATGTAGTACCTTATAATCCATCAGACTTTAAATTTATACTGCATAAATACTTTTTTTCTAGCATCCTTTATCAATTCAGAGCTATCTGTGCAAACATTTTCATTCACACTCTTAATCTGAGGAATAATCATACACTGCCAGTGCAGTGCTTTATTAATAATCTGATAGAACCATAACTATACATGCTTGATTTTCCTAAAAGCATCACTGTTTAAAGATGAGTTTCGAATTGGTTGATCTTTGCACTGGACAATGTACCAGTTGAGGTAATTTTGTGTAGCTTTGGGGAACCGAGCCAAGATGAATAACTGTAATGTTGCCCTGCTCTATCCTCAGATTCGGCAGGACACATCCCTGACAAACCACGTGCCAGCTCTGAAGAAGAATCTTGAGCAGTTTGTGTATCGTGTTAAGGCAATGCTCACGCTTAACCAGTGCCAGGAGGCTTTCTGGCTGGGTGTTCTGAAAAACCGGGATCTGAAGGTGAATCCTGTGGGACACACACTAATAAACAATGCCTGCTTTAGCTTGTCTCGTTCATAGATATGGGTATTGAGTTAGCCATCAGTATAGTTGTGGCACATGGTTGAGAAAAAAGTTTATCCACTTGACGTACAGTATACTGTAGGTGGTGCGGTGGCAGAGTAGTAAGCACTGTGGCCTTGTCCCTCCAGGGTTGAGGGTTCGATTACCGCCTCAGGTCTGGGTGCACAGAGTTTGCGTTTTCTCCTTGTGCTTTGTGGGTTTTCTGCGTGGCCTTCAGTTTCTACTGTGTGTCTGTCTGTGTCTGTGTGTCATCCTTGCCAAAAACTGGCACCCCGCCTTGTGCCCAACATCTCCTGGGATTGGCCTGCGACCCTATACAGGAAAAGCCATATAGAAAATGAATGAATGAATGAAGATGAAGGATGTTAAATATAAGCAATATTATGTGAGAGGGAGTGCCGTTTTATTAAATATCAGAATGGCTGTGATGCGGTCCTAATCAGTACAATATACAGAGATTAAACCATGAAGGTGGTGAACAGTCCTGAGAAACTTATGCAATTTACTTTATATTTTCACTTATTCTGCTTTAGAGTATCAGCTAATTTCTGGGGTTTCGAGCTTGAATCCCAAATAGTGTTAAATGGAAAGGTAGGGTGTACAACCCCTTGTTCCACATAAAAGTAGTGCCCTTGATCATGGGATAGGGAGGGAGTTGAGATTCAGCCTTGTGTTAGAAGCTAATTAGCTTTGTAATAATAAACCAAACAACACAGGCAGTTCAGAGCAATTCGGAATGACTTTAGTAGCAAATACTAAGGAGACAAAGTGTTTAAGATAACATTATCAGATGTGTTTTATTTGCTGAAAGTGCCTCCATGACTGATTTGGACAGGCAGCTGTTCTCACCTTTTTCTAGTACTGCACTATGGACTGTACTGACCTGCTTTCACCCATACTGGCGAGCAACAGTTACTGTACTTAATGATTAATGTTAGAACACCTGTGAAACGGAGTATGGCATCAGTGCTGTCATGCTCCATATCATCACTCGTAGAATGCCTCTCGTGCAATCAGATTACTTAGTCAGAACTAATTGTTGTATGATGAGAATCATGACTCCATAACATACGAGACAATATTATGTATTAAATGGTCCGACAATTAACATGTTTTATTATTTTTTTAAGTTTAAAAGTTTATTTACATTTACTAATTTAAGTGACATCTGGAACAGAATATGCTTAAGTAGGTGATGTTTAAGGGGTTTGACTTAAGTTTGACTCCCTGTTTTGAATCCCTAATACAAAAGTCTTAGAGCACAGTTGTGTGCTGTTCTAGACCTGACTCAGTGTTTGTGACTGGGCTCCTGTGCTGAGCACTTCTCTTGAAGAGAGATCACATGAGGAGAAACTTTATTCATCCATTCATCCTGCCAAAAACTTGTCAGTTTTATGAGTGTTGTTTCTATAAATAGTAGTTTCGGGCTTCAACATCACAAATACCACAGCAGCTAAAAGAACTACTGTAACTGAACCAAACTAACTAAAACATAGGCTGGATTCCAAATCCCCCCATTCCCTACATGAGGGCACTACATACAGTACAGTGTAAATCCTGGCTTCTATGTTGTATGTCATGTATTGTGGGAAGCCTTTTGGGATTCAGTGGTTGGGTTCAGTTTTGTTACAGTCTGGATGACCAATCATAAACAGTAAATCTCACTTTTAATGAAGTTGTGTCTATATCTTGGTTTGATAAATTACAAGTACACTTGTGATTGATTTTCAGAAAGGGTGTGAATGGATAGAAATGAAGGGTTGGGAATGTTGTGCTACAATACATCTTCACTCATCAATGTGTTTTACCTTCTCTTAGATGCATAGTTCTGATCATGTAGACTAGTACTTGTCTTGAGATGCTACAAAGTTGTGGTTCTACAGTTAAAACAGATTTATAGAAAGAAAAACTGATTTGTCTACGACCAGAAAATAGCACCCATAGATTCTGTGCGCTAAGGTATTTATCTAGCTAACTTAGTAAATCTTGGTTTTAAGTCAATTTGAATTGAACTACTAATTGGAAGTCCATGAGTTTAATCTCCAGCACCATCATGCTGTCACTGTGGATGAAGGCCCTTAACCCTCAGCTGCTCATATTTACAGGGGCATTTAGGTCAAACCTTGACTTTTGATTGTGCAGAATAACAGAACACAGTTATGAGAATAAAAATGATGTTCATTTCTCTATATAATCCTTTGCTACACTATTGCACTTATCCCAGTGATTGAATTACCATAAAGGGGGAAATTCTTCTCAGTACACCAGAGCCATGATCAGACTGCTTCTTCACATCTGAAACACTGGCTTCGCAGGAACTCCTTTAATGGTCCAAACATGTGGAAATGGCTTGGAGCATGGACGGGAGTATAAAGGGCAAGTAGCAATAACTCCCATCCGAGTTCCTGTAACGTGCAAGTGGTGTCTGTGTACAGATTCCATAGACAGATGCTTCTCTTCTGTATGTTGGCAAGAAGTTATCTGTTGATGTTCAAGGATCAGGCGTTCTACCCGCTGAATGTTCACTGGAACGACTGCAATGGGCTCTGAGCCACCTCAGCTGAGATCAGTATTCTCAGACATACGGCCTTCTTTAAAACGTTTGCACCAGTCATATGTTTTACTAGGAGCCTCATCACTGTACTGTCCTTGGAGTTTTCTGTAAATGTCAATCAGTTTATCACCCTCATGCATACTGTAAGTCCCGGTTTGACTCGAACACCCCTCGTATAATGAGATTGACATATGTAAGTCATTCTGGATAAGGGCACTGTTCCAAATGGCATAAACGTGTTATAATTTTGATTGATACTGAAATCCAACTGTGTGTGACAAACAAAAGTGAAATTCCAAATAATACTCACCTAATAGCTATGTGCTAACCTCATGATCCTGCAGTGTAAGCTTATAATTCTATGCAACTCTATCTCTCTCACTCACACACACAAGCATTGGGGAATCCCAGCCCTGTTTGTAATTGCATTTAATGGCAATAGTGTTCATGGGTACTTTAGTAACAAGAATATATTATGTTCTCTTTAATGCAGAAGCCTATGCATGTGATAATAAATGTTAACATTTTTAGGGTGAAGAGATTCTCTCACAACGCTCACAAGGAAGTGATGACGAAGATGAAGAGTCGTCTCAGGTACAGGAGGAGAACAAGGACGAGGTACAGACTCCTTTGTTGAGAATACAGTATGTAAAAACATGCTAGTATATCCTTTTGTTGCCATTCTCCATTCTCTCTCATATTTCTGGCTCAGGAAAGTGATGCCGAAGGGAAGGAAAATGGGAACCAGGATGAAGAGGAAGATGAGGACTCGGATGTGTCAGACTGATCACGCAGCTCTTTATCACTTTATATTCATTTCAAATCAACGTTACATCCAAAGAGTAATCATTTCAGTATCCCATTATTTAGATTTTCATCATCTGAAATTGTTTTAAATACAAGGATAAAAGACATTTGGGTCAAAATCTGAGGAACATTTACCAATACTGTTATAAAAAAAAAAAAAAAAAAAGTTTTGTATGAAACACATTTTCACATTTAAATCTCAGCTGTTTTCCTTGTTTGCTGTTGGCATTGTTTTTGTCTGTTAGTATACATTACATTGAGATGTGTATATATTAATTTGCCAATAAAAGGTTGTCATCGATGCAGAACTCCTTTTTCTTTTAATCAAATTATATGCTGTAATGTCATTAAATCCTACTGGAGTTAGACCAGTCAAGTCATTCAGACATTTATATGATGAGGTTTTTTTTTTTTGCTGTAGCAGGTTATGTTAAACAGTGTTAAACCAGTGTCCTCATACTGTTAATTTTCCTCTTAATGTGCTCTCCTGTTCAATTAGCAGGATGTTTTAATCACTTCTCTTAAATAGACCCTCCACAGGCTCGTTTGCAACAGTAGTTCTCAAACCATTTGCAGCTAGAGACCGTTTAACCTGTTAGACATACTCAACTTCAACTCATACTCATACTCAACACCATAAGACATAAACTAAAAATGTTTCACAATGTGTCCCTGAATGAAGGGAGGCTCAAAATCAAAAGTACC
>JAQQZS010000036.1:16410157-16421232 GCA_030068045.1 Platyallabes tihoni | reverse complement strand
TGTGTAATTAATTAATCTAAATTAACGCGTTAAAGTCCCGGTCCTAATATGTATATATATATATATATATATATATAGAGAGAGAGAGAGAGATGTATGTTTTCTTACAGATGTTTAGAATGGGAAGTAAGTTCTTACTTTGATTTCCAATATTCTCCACATCAGCCTATGTCTCATCACCAAAGGTAAAAGTCACTCACAGCATTAAAACACAAGCCTGGTTGTTTGTCACTTCACACAGCTTTTCTCTGTCCTGATAATGATGTGACAGTTTTTAGGTGACAGAATATATAATAATAATAATACTTTATGTATATATATATATAATGTTTCAAAGTACCTTGTGTTATGTATTAACCACAGCAGCAACCTAATTTCCCCTCTCGTCTATACCAACCACTCAGAATTCAGCATCAACAGTATACTAATCACCGACCTGATCATCTGTCATCACCTGCACCTGTTTCTCCCTGGTTCATGCCTTAAGTTAGATGTTTTTCATGCTTGACTGCTTCATAGGTCGCTGTGTGGCTCAACAAACAAAAAACATTACTCTGAAACCGGTCTGGGACAGGGACTGGACTGAAAATGAGAGACAAAAACGTTAGACAAATATAACAGTTTAACACTTGGCATACATGTCGTCTACTGAGTCTGATTTAACTTTTCCTTGCAAAGTAGTCATGAGTGCTATACAGCCAGAACTTTCAAGGCCCTACCAAGAAAGACATGGCAGCTCCAAAAAGTGGAACGTGGCAGGCGGTGTGCTGTGACAGCTGTAGGCAGGATTAGTTGCTTTCTCGCTCTGTTTGTTTATTATTCAGCAAAATTACTGAAGTGTCACCTTAAAGTGTTAATTTGCTAATCCTGTCTGGAGACCTCAATGTGCAAAAGTTCACATCGTGAAGAACTCCATAACAGTAGCTTAATCTTAATAATCTTTAAATAGAGGATCTCTATCTATATTATTTGTACAAGTTTAAAATGCATAATTAAAGTTCTGGTCATAGTCCTAATAAATCATATCACAAGCATGACTTTTTATTGTGGTTCCCTGATCACTAGGGGGCAGTAAAACCATTTAATAAATGTTGGTATTGTTTGGCAAGAAGCAGCTCAGGGAGTATGGGGTGCAGGGGTGCAGATTAGACTTTATCAAAATACCTGTGGGCTGGGCATGTTATTTATTTAAATATTAGATTTGATATGAGCACAAATTGCAGCATTTTGTTGGTCTTAATTAAGATCATTTAAGATGTAATATATATTTAGTATTAAATTTGTGCTGAGATCTATATCAGGTTTATGATGTAGTCATTACAGCATTTTAGTATGGTGTTTGCACTTTCCATATGTATTTTGAGCCAAAGACAAAGCCATTTTCCCAAATACACATATTCCATTACATAGTGGGTAGAAGCTCACATGTATAGTGTACAGGCCATGGGTTGTCAGCATCCAAGTATTTCAGTGGATTGAACCAAGAGCTTATGATTTAAATGATTCAAATTCCTAATCATAAACCAGCTCATCATTTAGGTAATTTATTTAGCAGGAAGCAGCTTATCAGAATCGCAGACAGCTACAGTACAAGGCTACAGACTGTAGGTCAGAAACGCTTTTTAACAGACTTTTAATGGTTTTTCCTTCAATAATGCCCTCTGGTCTAATTAACTGAATGACAGGAAAAGCAAAAAATATATAAAATGTCTAATGACAGTTGGACAGAACTATGCATTTAGTCCTCCCATGCCAAGTTGTCAAGTGCGTCTGTAGGTGTGGATATATATTATAAAATAGACGTCAGACATTACAAATGCTTAAAGAATCCATGCTTTCAATGTTCACTGATCAGCCATAACATTAAAAGCATTAACATTAACTGGAAACGATGTAACTTGCTTCATACTTGGAGAGGTAGAGATTAACAGTCGGTCCTCATTGTCATAATAAAAAGCAAAGCTCCTTATTTTAAGTAAGTACCTTTTGTGCATGACCTCTGTAATAATATACAAGTGTTATTATGAAATATAAATATAGTAAAAGCAGTTCAAGAAGTGTCTGCACAACAATACTTTATCTAATTGGGTCGCACAGTAGTGGTTATCACTGTGGCCTCGCACCGGCAGGGTCGAGGGTTTTGAATCCTGCCTTTGGGCTGGTGTGTGTGTGTGTGTGTGTGTGTGCAGAGGTTGCATGTTCTTTCAGTGCTCTAGTTTCCTCCCACAGTCCAAAGACCTGTAGATTAGGCTCTTCGGTATGAGTGAGTAAGAGTGTGTGGGCTTGTGCCCCGTGATAAATTTCCTTGTTTTTTTTTTTCTCTCAGTTTTCTCTCACTGTCCATAACAAGCAAATAGGGGTGTGGCTATGCTCAATTTCCCCTAGGTGTTTGAATGAGTGTGTGATTGAGTGTGTTAATGGTGCGTGGTAGTGGACTGGCATGCAATCTAGGCTGAATTCTTCTCCCTTGTGCCAAATGCTGCCAGGTCCAGCTTCACTGAAGACATATGAATGAATTGTTGTAGACAATAATGGAACAACCCTATATTTATTTTCCTGGCTGCAAAAACACAACCACATGCTATTTTATTCATGTGGAAGCATGTTGGGTTTACAGATGTTAACAAGTTAATGTGTGTTTTAGCACACGCCTTTAGGAAGCCACTCTCTAATAGCATTTTACTTTTACAGTGTGTGAATAGCAAAGCAGAGAAGATTGATGTTCTTGCAGACATGATTTGTTTATTGTCTCTGTACGTAGAGCTGGTAACAGTGCTTGGGCTTTGATTGGCACCTTCACCTTTAGCCACTGTTTCCCCAACACCCAATTAGCCGGGGTCATGTTCTGATAGGTGCTTAGCACTGCTCCGAGTCTTTGTTTCTTTTAATTGGCTTATGGCTGTGTGCTCATTACGGTGACAGCCGTCGTGGGGTCAGAGTCACCCGCTTGAGATGGTCAGCTGCCGACCTTGCTGCTCACTTAGCTGGACACTGAAGCAGAAATTACTTGAACTAAAGGACATGATTAAAACGTGCATCATAAAAACGTTCAACATATTTAAGCTCCAAATGTTTTCAACATATCTCTGTGTATTCAGCAAAGTAATGAAAACTTGTATGTCTTTGCTCTTAAAACATGTGAATAGTTTTTGCTTGAGAATTCCTGATTTGAAATCTCCTTTCACATCGGTCACGTCATCTTTTTGGTGTTAGAAGAAGATGCTTAATGATATAGAATATATTGCAATTATCTATGTATAATAATACAGCCTTCCATATATGATGCACAGTGGATGATTATATTATGTATAACTATATATCAAAATGTTATTCTTGGTGCTAGACAGCTTCTTTAGCTTCTTATGTGCCTTCTTTCTTTTTTCCGAGCTTCATACAAATGATTAAAAGCCACAAAACCTGCTATTATGAGCAAGCTTTATCTTAGAAATCGCTTTATGTATGTATCTGTGCAGATGTGATTCTAATCCCTTATTTGAATAATAATATTAAATAAAATGTAGGGGTATATGGAGTTGGATAGAACACTTTCTGACTGGTTGTCATGTCTATTGAACCTAAGAATTAACTTATGAATGGCCAGATTGTCCTGGACAGAATGAATAGAAAATTGTAAGATTAATTTTTTTTTTTTTTGTTTTTTTGCCGTATGAGATACTAGGTTTTGAATACAGGTTATGAATTTGTGACATCCAATCCTATTATATGGTTTGAAATTCAAATTATTTCAGCATTAGAGCTCCAGTAATGAATTCATGGCATGCTCGATAATCACTGCAATCAAAGTGAATGTACCTATGATTTGTTTAAAGAGCAGTTTAATGTGGAAGATGTCTCCCCAGCAAAATCACACTTGTACAGTGGTGATAATGACTAAGACTGTTAGTCAACCCGCATGCTCATCGTCAAATGTTGAGTTTTGAGACTTTGGAGGCATTTAAGAAGGTAAAACGTCACCATTTCTTCATTATCTTACAGGTGGTATATCCCATGTGTGGTTGGTCATTATTCGCTAACTTCAGGTTTAAAATTGTAGCAAAATCGGGGGGAAATATAACATTGAATCAGGATATTTATAAAATCATAATACTTACACAGAATTGCAATTTTAATTGAATCGGCACCTACGGTATCATGATAATATCGTATCGGGTGGTAACTGGAGATTCCCATTTCTAATCGATTATGTTGTGCATTAATGTGACAGCAGTCATTAATGGAATTTATGATTTTGATAGAATAACATTGTAAATATTGATAAACATTGGTTGGTCTAGTTTCACTCTTTACCTGTGCATTTTGAGTGAACCTGAGGCTCAGTGTCGCCCTGTCATTGGTCGAGAGAAATCCACCCTCCTCAAGTGTTGTAGTTTCTTAGATGCTTTTCTGGTTGTAAAGAGTGGTTGTGGGAATTACTATAAGCTTCCTGTTAGCTCGAATCAGTCTAGCCATTCTCCTCTGACCTCTCTGAGGCATTTTCGCCTGCAGATCTGCCACCCACTAGACTTTTTTTTTTTTTTTTCTCTGTCTTGTTTTTCACACCATTCTCTCTAAACTCTCTGTTGTAAACTCACAACTCTGTTGTGCCTGAAAGTAATGTATTCTGAAATATTAAAACCAGCCCATCTGGCACTAGTGATCATGTCACTCAGACATTTTCATGAATCTGAAATTAAACTGAAGAACTTGTAGCCTATCTGCATGATTTGATGCATTCGTGCTGCTCTCACATGATCGGCTGATTGTGATTTCATGAATTAGCCGGTGTATGGGTATTCCTAACAGAGTGGATGAATGTCAAAACATTTAGGGTTATTAATAGTAATGATTCCACAACTTTATCCTACAGGTGTGCTTGTGGTTGTTGTATAAACCTGTTGCTGAAGGAGCCTTCGCACACAGTGTTATTCTTCATCTGTCATAAAGATTGCATGGTGTACAATGGATTGCCTCCCTATCAGTTAAAATCAGTGCATATGTATTTCATATTTAATACAGATGGGAAAAATTTATTCAGTATTGCAATTCTTTTGTGTTTATTTCATGTATCACTACACTGAGTCCAAAATCGATTCTTTGAAATGAATTTTTGATGTATATATTTGCATGCATTTGAATTTGCATCCATAACAGTTCCTCCATAATCCTTCAGACAGCGCATTTTAAACTGTTCACACATTGGCAGGCAGCACAGCATTCCATGTGGTAGGAGAGAATTATTTGCTAAGCTTGTTTAGGAATAACAATTCCGGCTGATGTCGCATATAAAGAACCCTTGGCTTTTTTAATTTACAGTCATGTTAAAAAAAATAAATACGATTAAAAAAAAATGTTAAAAAAAAGTTAGTACTTTTTAAAAATTATATTTTTATACAAAGACATACGATAAAAAGAGGGGGTACTAACTTTTGAAAATGACTGTACATGGTAAAGTGGAGTTAGATTTCAGCCATGCTGTTTGAAAACAGATTAAAAAAAAGTACGTTGGTACACTTTGCTAGAAGCTAGCACAAGTTCATACAAGATTCCTAGCATAATTTAATACGTTTCAATTTACATAAAGCATTTATAAAGCTTTAGAGGTCTGACTGAACTTTTGTACATGGTTCATGTAAGGATATATTTTGTTGATGAAGCCTTCAATGCACTTATGTAAGTCGCTCTGGATAAGGGCAGCTGCCAAATTCTATAAATGTAAATGTTGAAAGTTTTAAATTTATAACAAAGAATGTACTATAGAATAAGGATATTTAGAAAATCTAGATAAGAAAAACTTATCTATACAAGGTGGAAAAATATAAAGATGAATTGAGTGGAAATAAATGGAAATGTCCAGGAAGTGTGCAAATGTGCATGTGTGTGTAGATGTCCATGGTCCATAAATGTCCATAATCTGCAGTGTGCAAAAGTGGGATGGAAAGTTAAGGGTTAAAGGGTTTAAAACTTTATGTTCTTTGTGCCAGTGAGTTTCCTAAACCACGCCCCCTCATCTCACTCACACTTTTCAAAGTTATTAAAATAATAATTCAATAATTCAATAGTTCAATAGTTCAATAATTCTAAATATACTGTAGCTGCATACAAAATCTACCCCTTGGGTATGGACTCTGTTTGGGTGTGCGCTGTGAAGTCTGGCTCTGGAGCTTTGGTGGCATATGTTTGGGTGCTGTGGGTTGCTGGTTGAAGCCTCTGTGGATTGGAGTTGTTTCTCTAACTGTTGGCTTTTTCTTGTGATGTGTGCTGCATTGACTTTTCTGTAGGATTGGACCAGACGGTCCCCAAAGACATAAATGAGCCTTGGGTGCCTATGATTGTCTTTATTGGGATATACAGTAATTGATAATCAATGTTATTCAATTCACATGGCAGTGGTGTTAATGTTATGGCTGATCAGTGTAATAATGTTTGTCTCAGGTGCCTAAGCTAGTGGTTTGTCCAGCGTAGCTAAAATTGCTTTTTAATAGAACGATTCTGTTTTTGTGTATGCATGCTATTTTCCTAACCACAAATCAATGATTCAGTGTTTCCCCTATTGTGTATTCCAGCTGCGGTCATCCATTCTGTATGCAGAAGCACACATTTACTTTTAAGATTTAAAGACAGATGCATGAGCAAAAATGTGTGCTGCATGGAAATTGCCAGCTTAATGTGCTCACCTTCAGCAGAAGGTGCATGTGAAGTCCTGATCCATCAGTTAGAGTGGCTGACCAGAGAATTGACCGCTTGCCACTCTCAGTCAGATTTGCTTACATTTAACCATCAGACATCTGTTTGTTGGTGACAAGAACATTTCCTCAACGCAGACAGATCTGATTTGTGGGCTAATGAAGCTTTAGGCATGTCTGAAATCTAAAAATAAAGAAATGTGATCAATTCTGCTTTGACGTATAAGACTACCATTAAAGATGATTTATGCTTGTGTGCAAATATGTAAAAGTATAAAACAAGTATGTACAGCACTGTCTTATATTCATGTGCTAATCTGCAGCCATAAACTTCTTTAATGTATGTTTTCCATCATGTGAGGGGTACAATACAGGAGTAATGTTTACTATCCTACACTTCTTGAGATTGCATGGGTATAACTCTGCAGCTAGTAGATGTAATGATTATTAATTAATTGACATTGTGCTTCTGAAGCTAATATTATACATTCTGTGTAGCTTTAATGGAAAAGCAAGATGTATATGATTAAATCATTATAAAATTATTAAAACCAGCTCAAAGTGCAGACATTCAACTTTAAATTAGGGATGTTTGCTTTCAATAGGAGTAAATAGTAAACCCATAGATGTGATAAAAGAATTACTAGGTTTCTTCTCACCTGGCACATATTTAAAAACATTTTTTTTTGCAGTTTGACTTCTGCAAGTGAAATGCATGCTCATTTGGACTCAGGTCAGGTTATTAACTTGCGCACTTTAGAATCTCGTAGACCTGGATTGGTATGTCTGAAAATATTCCATCTATACTTTTCTCTTATCCTCCTTTAAATTCCTTTAACAAAAATGTTCAATATGTTTAAGTAGAATATTCAGCCAGCCTCATTTTAATGTTGTCGGTCTTTCGGCTGCTCCCGGCAAGGGGTCGCCACAGTGGACCATTTGGTCTGCACATGCAAGCTTGGCACTGATTTTACGCCGGATTCCCTTCCTGACGCAACCCTCGCATTTTATTTGGGCTTGGGACCGGCACTGCATCCAGTGGCTGGGTTGGGGACGGGCTGGGAATCGAATTCAGGCCTTCCACATGCCAGGCGAAACTCCTATCAGAGAGCCACCAGTTTAAATTGAATGAAATTGAGGAAAGAGAAAAAAAAGAAAACGGTAACATTTTAAGGTATGAACTGGTATCCATGTTGAATTAACCAGCTGTATCTAAAATTCTTTTGGGCAAATGTTTATTACTTTCTTCTAAGGTATGAAATATTTCTGCATTCCCATGCCACTTATGTTGTCTTGTTACCCCCTTGATTTTCCGAAAGCAGTCCTGACTCCTCATATTTGAATACTCCAGTTTATGCCTCTAATTAAAGTGAGAACTGTCTGGCTAGACTAAGAGCCTGAGGCTGTTTAGTGCTGATTCACTATCAGTTTCCGTTTCAGTCAGTGATCTGAGTGATTAACTACTTTATGAGCTTGTTATTAGGGCTGTGATTAAACAGTTTGGGGCAACATTATATTTAATATGCACATAGTGTGATGACCTGCTGGATTTCCTCTCCTAGTTTGTTTTGTTTCTTTATTTATTATGCTTACTTTAATTTGTCATTATGGGCATATTATTTAAATCAGCTTACAAAAGTTATAACCAAATAAAGCCAGATTAAACTCAGTGTTAAGTAAGAAATAAAATGTGTCTGTGATACTGTTAGAGCAAAATAATCAACAGCATGAACGGGAAGGCCGAATCAATTCAAAGCGATTTCTTATTCTGCAGCAGTTCCTTTACTAATAAAGACACATCATACCTTTTATCTGTTAATGCTGTAGTTGCGTTTAATGTCATGGAATGTCTATGAGACAAGTCACAAAACACTGCTTGTCATGCGTTTCTTTGCGTTTCAAGGTGTTTTCCATACCAGAAAACCTAATGCTACAGCCTGACTTTTGACTTTCAAAGTTATATGGTCTTGTGCAAAAGTTTAGGCACCTTGATAAATAACAGATTTTTTTTAATTGAAAAGATGTTAACACAATCTCTCTTGGAAATGGAAAAAATGCACAATATTTTCAGCAAACATTGATGCATAGTTACTTATTATGCCATAAACTGAACAAAATAAAAACATTATTATTGCACTGTGCAAAAGTTTGGGCAACCTAAGAGTTCCAGTCTCAGATTCTTTTTACGAGGTTTCAGACCTTAATCAGCCTGTTAGATCTGATGCATGGCAACAAGCTGTCATTAGTAAATGTCAATTTCAAAGCTTTACAAATACTTTGATACTTTCAACCATGGGTTCCTCTAAGCAGCTGTGTAAGACTCTGAAAATAAAAGTTATTGATGCCCACAATGCAGGAGAAGGCTACTGTACAAGAAGATAGCCAAGCGAAGAAATGTACGGTAATTGAGAGATGGCAGGTCAGGGGAACTGTGGAGGTCAAGATGAGATCTGGAAGACCAAAAAAATAAAAAACTCTCAGGGAGAACTGCTCATATGCTGGTCAGAAAGGCAACCCCCATTTGACTGCAATAAACCTGCAGGAAGATTTAGCAGACTCATGAGTGGTGGTGCACCATTCCACCTTCATGGAAGAGTCAACAGAAGAAAACCTTACCTGCGTCCCCATCATAAAATCCAACGTCAGAAGTATGCAACAGAACATCTACAGAAGCCTGATGCATTTGGAAACAAGTGCTGTGGACTGATGAAGTTAAAATAGAACTCTTTGGCCACAATCAGCAAAGGCATGTTTGGAGAAAAAAAGGAGCAGCATTTCATGAAAAGAACACCTTGCCAACTATTAAGCATGGGGGTGGATCTATCATGCTTTGGGGTTGTGTTGCAGCCAGTGGCACAGGAAACATTGCACAGGTGGAGGGAAGAATGGATTCCACTAAATACCAACATATTCTAGAAGCAAACATCACACCATCTCTAAAAAAAGCTGAAGCTGAAAAGAGGATGGCTTCTACAACAGGACATGATCCTAAACATACCTCAAAATCCACTATGAAATACCTCAAGAGATGCAAGCTGAAGGTTTCGGAATGGCCATCACAGTCCCCTGATTTAAACATCATAGAAAATTTGTAGGTAGAGCTCAAAAGAGCTGTGCATGCAAGACGACCAAAGAATATTACAGAACTAGAAGCCTTTTGCAAGAAAAAATGGGAGAAAAAAGCTGGCTATAAAAAGCGTTTGCAGGCTGTGATATCTGCCAGAGGAGGTGTTACTAAGTACTGATTATGTAGGGTGCCATAATAATGTTATTATTTTTTTTTATCTTTGTTCAATTTATGACATAAAAAATAACTATTCATCAATGTTTGCTCACAATATTGTGCATCTTTTTCATTTCCAAGAGAGACTGTGTTAACAACTTTTCAATTAAAAAATCACCAAAATTGGTTATTTATCAAGGGGTGCCCAAACTTTTGCATAAGACTGTACGTGTCCTCATTTTGAACCCAGACACCACTGGTTGCCACTGATCCAACACACACTTGGTCTATATCATATACGTCTATATCAGCAAATTAATATCAGAAAATATTGCTTTTGATTGTCACATTAATTTCGCTAATTAACTTAAATTGTTAAGCTAATCTTTGCCCATGCCATGCATATGCAATGTCCATTTAATCACCTTATGATCACATTTAACTAAGAACACATTCGAGCTGTGGGCTCAGTCTTTATAGTGCCTATTTAAAAGATTGCCAAGGCTCTGGAATGCGTCTCTAACACTTCCTTATGCAGAATTAGCTGAACAGGTGGTCAAAGATTTTTGTCTAGACGAATCTCAACGTGCAGCGCGAGTCAATGGCGGACAATCGCTGCCTTTCAAAATCCTAATGAAAAATGTCAAGATAATTAAAAACAACACTGAATATAAAAGCACAAAGCTTCACAAGTCACTGTAACGCACCATTAGCATTTAATTATACAACCCTCATCACAAAATTGTATTGAGTTTGCTTAATGGAGATGGACGAGGATGGAAAAACAAACTGTCCTTTGGTCTTAATGACGTCCTATAAACAAGGAGACCATAATAGCAAATTAAAAGTGCCCGATTTTCATCAGGAGAGGAATTTTGTTGAAGCCGGTTTCCGATTTTTATCTGAAGAGTTTGCATTGTTGTAGAACAGCAGTGAAAGTAAAGTATAGAAAGCGATGTGAAAGCTCAGGCGCATTTGGTGCCAACAAGGGTTATTAGGGGGCAATTACTTTTTCACATAGGGCCAGACAGGATTGGGCAGGATCCCCCCGACCCACCCCCTTAATAACTGAAATCATCATTTAAAACTGCATTTTGTAATTATTTCTTTAATATTATTATATTAAGTATATTATTATTATTATTATTATATTAATTATTATATATATA
>JAQQZS010000036.1:16360785-16370890 GCA_030068045.1 Platyallabes tihoni | reverse complement strand
AATGAATGAATGAATGAATGAATAAAAACACATGAATATTTTTATCCTTCTGTTGACCAGCTATACACACATATTAACACAGTTTGTGCCATGAAGGTAACCTGAACCAGTAAATGAATGTATCTTTATGTAGATGTTAACATCCTATTTACATATGATTGATATAAAATGTTCAATCACAATACGAAAAAAATAATTGATGTTTGTGGATATAATAAATGGTGGAAAACCATAGTTGCTCACTCAAAATCTCTACAGACTATAAAAGGAAAATTGCGTAGGGTGTTGATTAGTGTTTTGTTCTTTACCTCCTTTTTTGAAATTCAAATATCACAGAGCTTGTTCAGCATGGGTGGTTGTTTGCTGTGAGTGAGACCCCCAGGCACATACACAATCCCGCTCTGGACACATGCACTGAGCAGCATGCACTCACTGTGTTGTCTGTTGCTTGCTTGCTGGCACTTTATACAGTAAATATACTCAATCTTAATCTTATATTTATATCCAAATAATAATTTAACCAAATTTATTATCAAGTAGTGCATATCAGCTGATACACTTTGTTCTAGAGAACATCAAAAGGGTTCTTGGTCTTGTAAAAAAAAAAAAAAAGAAAAGAAAAGCAGAACCCTCTATAGAACAATTCTATAAATTACAAATTTGTACATTTTAGTTTGATGATGCTCATTCGTGATGACATTATGCTTTATGTAGAATAATATGTTATTATTCTTATATAATTATTGTTGTTCATGTTTTTAACATATACTACCGCTCAAAAGCGATCAGTTTCTAACTGCATTTTCGTTACTCATTTTAATTTCCTTCTTCACCATGAAGCAATCCTGAAGGCATCCAAAATATGTAATAATCTCCTTTGAACAGTTAATGTTAAAATGTTTACGTTACTCATGCTCTGTAAAGCCTTCATAACGGTTCTAATCTGAGATGCTGTTTGCTGATTGCTGATTTTTGAGGCTGGTGACTCTAAATGAACTCTTCTGCAGCAGAGGTAAGTTTTGGTCTTTCATCATGGTGCTTGATGGGTTTTGCAAATTAACTTGACAATACTGTTCTTGTAAGAACTATTACAGAAAGGCTGACCTCTGTGTTTTAAATTAACAACTGACTGTTGTTGTTGTTGTTACATAATTACCTAATTCCATATGTATTTCATTATTTTGAAATCTACAGTACTGTTGTAGAATGTAGAAAATAAATCACTAAACAAAAACAGAAATTTGCAAGTGATCCCAAGGGTGAGTCAAAAATGATCCACACTTTGGTTATGTTAAAACTCTGTCTTATCATCGCTTTCCGGTTCCCTGTCACTGCTGTGCAAGAGTGAGCGCGTTACATCCGTTCATTTGTAACTGTGGTGCGAGCATAAATAGATGCCCACTTGTGACTTGCATGAAAGAAGAGCAGCGTGCAGTGATGCATTTTGTTTGTGGTCTGAGGGTATACCTGGTGTTGTTATTTAGCGAGCACTTTGTAGGCAGTATGGAGAAAGTGTTTGGAAAACCTAAGGAATAAGGTGGGCTCCTGGGTATAAAACTACCAGCAAAAGCTGGTAAAATTAATCTTCCTCCTCCTCTTCATCATCTAGTAGTAAACAGTAATTTAATATAACTCTGTATTGGTGACTCATGGCATGGCAAGAAATTTAAATTTTCTGAGAACTTTAAAGGTCCCTAATTGTACTGTTTATTTCATTATGATGTCTTTAATAAGTTAACGCAGGTATCAGAGCTAGTTAACATTATGTAAGCTTCACTTCTCTGAGTGTTTTTGTTTGTAACTTTTAATTAGATGACTTTAGTTCAAACCCATGAAAGTTTCCTTAACGTTATCTGCTATTACCCAGGTCTCTGTAATAAATAGGCACCCTTGAATAAGTTGCCCTTTTGAAAAGACTCCAATGTTCAGACTCCTTTGCCTGGAGCATGAAAATATTAAATTAATAAAAATCTGTTTAGCACAGCAGTGGATTGTGAGATTTTTCTGAACAAATAAACAAATGGAAGAAAGCTCCTCCCAGGAGAAAAAGACCATCCCAGGTAGAGCTATTCTGTCCAGCTTGTCTATCTTTAGTCCACACAGACTCAGGAGCTACCTGTTACCGAGTGTCCAAATTCACCATTCATTAGTAGCTCATAACTCAGTATTTTGATCACTGCGGACACACACACAACCCCATGTCTACATAGACCCATTTACTCACACAGTGTTCTTTCATTTTTCCGCTTCTATAAATTAGTCCAGTCCAATTTATAGCACATGCCTCCTGAGTGATGCTTTTCTGTTAAGAATCACCCTGCGGGAGCTGCTCCTGTGGTTCGGACATGCCCGCACGGACACAAAATAAAGGTGCGATGATGAGAGCTAAAAATACATCACTCCTGTGTAGCAAGTGACAGTGAGGGACAATCACAATTGAACACTCCTGGAAGTGAGAAATGGAGTTTGCTGCTGTTCTCACAGATCTCGGTGTGATGAGTGTGTGCATGTGTCTGCTCAGAGTGGCATATGGGAGTATAGGCTAGGGAGAAAGGGCTTGTGGGACTGTCAGCGACTGTCACCGCGAGGAGTGTTTGTATTAATTCCTGTGTCTGCGTTTTCTCCGGGGATCCTTGTGAAAAATGGTCAGGCTAAGAATAGACAGTGATATCTGTTCAGTTTCCAGCGACGTTGTGTAGAAATGAGGATGAATAGATAGTGTCTGAGGCTAGAAGGTACAAGTTTTCCACTTGTGGCTAAGACGTTCCTGTTGCCGTCCCTTCCCATATGTCTCCCTTTCATTCTATCTGTCTTTTTTTTTCTACTCTCCTTTCCTATCTCTCTGTCTTCCCATTCACCGTCTCTTGTAGCGTCGTGTTGCCCCTCAGTAACTGATTCAAGAGAGCTCAAGCTCATTGTCATTGTTGACCTTCAGTCAGCAGATGTGCCAGATGTTTTTGGCCATTTCAGTCATTTCATATTTATGACACACATCTTTGGCTCAAAATATCACAGAGCAAGATTAATTATTTCGTCACACGGTGAATCTGAATAATAAAGCATCATTGGTGTCAGTGCATTGCATTGCTTTCTAGGAATGAATTAATCATAAGCTTTATTCTCAACACCACTCTGTCTGTCTGTCTGTCTATTCGTGCTAAGCGTTAAGGTTGCTGATCATGGTTGTTGGAGAGTGCTAACTGTCCAACTGTGAGCTTCATGAGTTAACAGATACGTATGATTAAACAGCTTCTCTAAACGCCAGGAGCGATGTCACCCTTCCCACCCAGACGGCCGCGCCAATTATCCTCTCTTGGACTCCCGGTCACGCATGCTGCAAAGTCAATAGGATTTCAATGTATTATCTCTTGACGATATGATACACATTATATACCGCATATTCTCCCATATAACCACTATCTATGTTAATATAATTGCTTACACCACAGCACTGTTGAATACTCAATACATATTAGTCAGACGGTGATGGTTGATTTTCTATAACAGCACAGTTAAGATATTCCTGGTTATACATATGCACATTTTTTTCATGTTATTGTTTCTATAGTACGTTTCCTACTCCGTGAGAAAAGGGAGAAATGAAGGTGGAGTTCAATGCCAGTGCGTCGTAACAGTCCGGATCTAACTTGAGGAAGTTTTCACAAGGAAGATGTATTTGCAGTTTCTAATGAATGCTGAGAGCTCCGGATTTTTGATTGATTAGTTATTTATTTCACCCATATTCATTTCCTACAACCGCACTGTTCCAGCTGTTTCATTCCTTAGTTAATAATGATTTATTACAGTTTATTGCTATCTTATTAGGTGTCCATATTTTTTTGTTTTAACTGAAACTTATGTGACTCATTATTATAAGACGTAATAACTGAACTGTATACATTGTGAAGAAAATAAATAAAATTCATTTATAATACAATATGATTATGATATATATATGATAAAATTGTATTACAGTATAATTGTTTTTTGCTTCAAATTTAAGTAATTGATCGTGTTTTGCTAGTGTCACAAATATAGTGAACAAATGGTCTGTGACCATCAGTCTTTGTTTTGTACACATCATTTAGATGCATTAAATGTGGATTATGTAAAATGCGGATCAGACAGGGATTGTAGGCTTACTGGCACTTACCTGGCTGTGCTCTCCTTCTGCTTTGGGGCAGACACATGCATGGAGCAGCTGCCAGGAAAAACATAGTCACGACATGTCTCTTGGGACCTTCTCTCTCTCTCTCTCTCTTTGAGTCAAAATCCCACTTCTCAATTTTTCCTCTTTGCTGTTTCTACTTACTATGTTAATCACTCACACCTCACTCATCTCTCTTTTTAATCTGTACCTCTTTTGTGTCTCTCCTTCTGTCTTGTGGATCTCTCAGGACCACTTTCTTTCTTTCCTTTGCTCTCTCACAGCATAAAGGCATTTAAATGTTTTGAATTTAAAACAGTTTACCAAACTCCTTTTTTTTCAATTATCCAGATGCTGGATGCTGCCACTGTGTAGTAACCATTTCCTATCCTGACGGAAAAAATAATTTCATTTCCTCATGTCGTTAATAGGTAAAGAATAGTCAGTTCTATTTCTCTTCCTCCTCTCTCTAAGCTTTATTGTGATTTGTGATTTCTCTTTTCCATGTAATCTGATAGCCTTATTTTTCTTTAGAATTCTGATCTGTGGAGGCTTCTGTTTCTACTGACCCCTTTAAATGTTTCAGCAGTGCTTCGTCACTGTATAATCTTTATTTTTATTATTATTTTTTCATTATTATTATTATGATTATTTGTTTGTTTGGTTTTTCCATTTCTGTAAAATATGCCTGCATGTATTCTCTCCCTTTACTCAATCTAAGAACAGGGCATTGATCATTCAACTCACTTGGTAGTTTGCCTTTACTGTTCTACGGATTGTATTTTCGGTATCCTGTGTCACCCAGAAATTTCTTTTCTGTGTCTGGTTTCTATCAATGTTTCTTCACAATGCCTCTGGGAGTTCTTCCTTTCCACTGTCATCTCATCTCATTAGGGATCTAAATCTACATCCAAGCTGCTCTGCAGTGTCGACTGTAAAAGTCCTACTGCATTAACCTGACAGCTTTATTATGTAATGTTCAGTTGAAGATCTAGAATAATTGTGGTTATTTTTCTCTAGGCTTTTACCTTTGGGAAGTTTGCAGATGATGAAGAAAGAGATGGCAACTTTAATATTTCCTTTTTTTACTCTGTCTTCATTCCTCTCTTTTGTTTGTTCATCTCCTAAACTGAGATCTGTTTCAGTGACAACACACTCATGCTATCAAATCCGAGAGAAAGGTAATGAATGATACACAGCAAAGTCTGAGAAAGTAATTACTAACTTTTGACACTGCTTGTTGACTTGTGTTCTCCACACACTCCTTCTTTCATTTTCGCACTTGTTTGATCACTTATGGTTTAAAATCCTCAAATTTGACAAAGTGAACATTTCACTATGGGAGCATGACAAAAAAAAAAAAGCATATAACCTCATGTTGCAATGTGAGATTTTAGTTGGGTTTTATTTACATTGTGACAGCGATCCACAAACTATATCCCAAGGGATGAACTTCAGTACTGTAACTGTGATTGCCCCAGGCTCAAATTTCAAAAAGTAAAAAACAAAAACACAAAACTTGTCCCATCTATGCATTCCTGTCAATAAGTTTCGCACTCAGTGGCAAACATCCTGAAAGGAAATGACAGCGATAGACGGATGCAAGGAAGCAGTAAAATATAAAAAAGTGAATCAGTAAATATTTTCAGTAAGTGAATATAGAAGTGTTAGGAAATCGAGAGGGCTTTTCAAGAGGGATGAGAATAAATATCACTGTTGCTTTTCACTGGTGAAGACACCTGAAGCGTTAAAGAATGCTGATGTTATGTTACTGTCGTCGTTCACTTATACTCATTAAAAATACCTCAACACAACAATCTCATACCGTATGATATTATGTGGCATAGTATATTGTTATGCTAATGGTCAGACAAAAGGAAATAATGATCTGGACTTTTTTTTTTTTATTATTAATGATAAAAGCAATGCAGACTCTGTTCTGTGAAAATATCAAGGAGCGGAATTACAGCATCTATCATAAACAAAAGTAACCTGATAAACATCTTGAACATAAAATTTAGCACAAGGAGGTCAGTGCTAGCAGCACACAACAGTAGCAATGAACACTGCACGAGTGAAGAAGGACAGCTTTTATCCGGTATATTGTTTCTGAACAATAAAACATACTTATAACTTTAAGCTACTCTAAAGTGCTTTTCCCGACGTGAAACAAGCATTCTACTCTGCTGCAGCTCTCTTTGAGCCAAGCTGATTGTTGTAGTTAGTTAATGCACTTCATTTGAAATCATTCAGCTAATATTATAAAGAAGTTGTTTAGCCATGCTTATAAATATATGAACCTATAAATATATAAACAGGGTTAAATAACATTGTATCTCTTATTTATACAAAGTAGGTTACCCGTAGTATTTAATAGCAACTCATACCCAACAACCTGTCTGGAAAAAAATGGGCAATAAGTTGTGTTTTGTTAATTAAAGGTGTATACACACTGACTGAACACTATAGTCACACTATACTATTACTGAATAGGGCTTTTCTTAGCTCACAAAGCAGCCTCAATTCTTTGTGGCATGGAATTCACAAGATTCCTTTGAGACTCTGTTCCATGTTGATGTGACTGCATCATACAGGATTTTTCAGGTGCACTTTCATGCTGTGGATTTCTTATCGCATGGGTGTCTTACTGGATACAGATCCGGTGACTAAGATGGCTAATGATGAATACAGGTAGTCCCCGACTTACTGACATTTGAATTACGAATTTCCGAAGATACAAACAAATCGCGAAAGTAGCACACGTTTATTGTACAAAAATAGACACTGCAGTGCAGCAGATACTGATATTTACAATTATATACAATATTTTCAGCGTGTAAGTGAATGTATAAAATGTCTAACGTCCGGTATATTGTATGTTTGTGCTTGTAAGAGCAATAAGTCGGCCTCACCAGTTTCAGTGAATCATCCCGAAAGCACGATGTTAGAAAATGACTGTCCTGTAAAGCTGTTCTGATGGTGAATAATCCTACAGTAATTCAACAAAACAGAGTACACAGTCTAATACAGTGGAAAACAGCTCAGGTTTTTGGTCACATGATGGCAGTGTGGACAAAGGGCACAGATTTAGTGAATTGGTATGCTTTACATTGTATATTTGAGCCAAAGGCGTGAAAGACTCACTTTAAAAAAAAAAAAAAAAAAAAGTTAAATAAATTTAGCCCCTCTTTTTTCTGAATTCTTTTTCCCGATTTTCTCCCCTAATTTAATCGTGTCCAATCCCTCCTAGTCACTAGGGGGCTCCCACATTAAGCTTCTACTGCCACTCAGCCGGGAGGGCCGCAGACCGACCCACGTGTTTCCTCCGATCCACGTGGCGTCACCGACCATTTTTTTGGTCTCACGCACCGTTGGGGGCGGCGTAACATGCCCGCGCGAGCTCACAGACGCCCCTGATTGGCTTGTAGAGCCGGCATTAATGTAGGAGCACTGAGTACCTGTCATCCCTGTGAGAGGAAAACAGCATCACCCGGGGTTCGAACCGGCAATCTCCGGATGATAGGGCGAGCACTTTACCACTGCGCCACTCGGAGGCCCCAAGACTCACTTTTTCAGACTTAAGAACGTATCAGACTTACGAATGTGTTCCCGGAACAGAACTCGCTCATAAATAGGAGACTATTTGTACTCAACTGTTTATGCCGAATCATCTGTGCACCACTGCAGAAAAATGAGATTTATCAAACCAGTCTTTAACCGTGCAGTTTTGGTGACAGTGTGCCCACTGTAGCCTCAGCTTTCTGTTCTTGTTTTTCTGTTTATCGTCATTCTGAAATCCTTTTCTGCTCACCACAATTGTACAAAGTGGTTATGTCAATTACTGTAGCTCTTCTGTCAGCGCCACCCAATCTGGACATTTTCTCTCTTGACCTCTCTTCTCGACAAGGCAGTTTCCACAGAAATGTGTCTCACTAGATATTTTTTTCTTTATTGCAACAAACACTACATTCTACAGACTACTTTTTGTTAAAATCGCAGATTAGTAAAGAAATATTCAAACCACCCTGCCGGGCACCAACAATCATGCTATGGTCGAAATCACAGAAATCAATTTTTTTCTCTATTTTGCTGATTGATGTGAACATTACCGAGCATGCAGGCCCCTATCAACCAATCATAAGTGTATGCTTGTATGCGTTCCACTTCTGCCACATTACTGAATGTTTTGATAATTGCATGAATGAAGGTGTACAGGTATTCTACTGCTCAGTGACGATATATAGCCCACTAGTGATTCTCTTAACATGCAAGCTAGCTAGATAATCCTACACATATCTATCTTTGTTTGCCAGTCTCCATTCTGCCTCTTTCCACTGGGACTGTAGAATTTATTTGATTTAACTTTTAGAAAAGACAAATACATAATTTTTTGCCATAATCTCCTTGTTGTCAATACATTTTGTCCATCTGTCAACAGGCTTTTGTAATCCCTCATTAAAAATGTTTTAGGCTGAGCTGTGAGCCATGAATGCATCACTGTCTTCACTTCTTCATCAGAAGTGAATCTTTGTCCTGGAGCAAGTTCAGCGCCTGTATTGCCTAAGCATTTCAGACTAAGAAATCGCTCCTAAGTGGCCAGACATTCTCAGAGTGTCGCAATTTCAGCGCTACTTTTACAGTAGGAGGAGGAGGAGGAGCAATTCATCAACATTCTTAAAATAGGTGATCACTCCTATCTTGACCAAAATGTAGGAGAGCTCCGGAGGTGTCCTAACTGGTTAGGAGTAATGAGGAAATGGCGCCTTGGCAGACACGTGCACGGAAGAGAGATGTTTTGCTAACACTGAGTGACACGGAGCTCATAAAAGACATATTTTGACAAAAATGGAAAACTTTTTTTTTGTTTGTTTGTTTTTTTTTTTACTTTGCGTCACTGTAGGTGAATGATACTGTAAGTTTTTGTTAGTAACAGCAAAGATGCTGCTTTGAAACAGTGACGGCAAACTGACAGGTGGCCTTCATGCTTTCACAAACTGCCTGCACTTACTTTTATCTTTAGAGGTAAGAGTAGGGCAGAATTGTCCTTTAATAATTTCTTTACATTTTACTCCTTCCTCTGTAAGCAAACTTCTCTGATCCTCTATCCAGTTTCGTCCTCTCTCTAGTCATTTTGATCAGATTAAAACAGTCCTACATAGCTCTATTATAGGAGCTTGAAACAGTTGTTATTAGAGCAGTCTGATTCGGATAACGTCATGCAGCCGAGTCACACATGTATAAGTTGTGCCTGTGTGCATGAAGTTTTCACACAACTGGCGCTGATTTAACCGTTTCGCTTTTCCACCGATTAGAACTGTAAAAACCTGTAAAAATGACAACGCCCACTATAAAACATGCTTTGTGGCGCTCAGTCTTGTAAAAAAGTGTGCTAAAGAACCATTAAATCATACTCTGAGCTGGGAATATTTTCAATCCTAAATGAACTTTAAGCGCAATTCCTAAGAGTGATTCTGAGACGCCGAGTTAATATGAGCCTAGGACTATAGGGAGGATGCTTTAACATCTTAAAACTAAAATTTTTGCAGAGTGTCAACAATGTGTGCAGAAGTGTGAGGATGTGTATTATCATGTAAGGTCACAATGCCTTGGATAGCAGTCCTCTGCATTTAATCCAAAGTTTACACTTCAGCTCTTCAATAAGCTTCTCACTGTAATGAGCACTGTTGATTGTTGAACCTTTTTCCTGAAGTATCTGAAGTTTGCATTTTCAGGCTGTTGGTTGACTTTTGAACTTTTTTCTTGGTCGGCATTCGAAGATTTTTCTGTTCCATATTCTGCTGTTTACTCTCGTCACCAGTACTGATTTTCTTTAAGAAACTTTCACCTTCCTTTGAGTAACAGTCCAAATTTTGTTTACAAATATCCAAACATTTCGTCACCAGGTACTGTACACCCTCAGACCACAAAAAAAAAAAAAAAAAAAACCAATAACCCGTT
>JAQQZS010000036.1:16325752-16336793 GCA_030068045.1 Platyallabes tihoni | reverse complement strand
TGGACAAATATTGGTGCCCTTCCATTAAAGAAAGAAAAACCCACAATGGTCACTGAAATAATTATAAATAATAATTATAAATAATAATAATTTGACCATAGTGATGTTTTAAACTTAGTATCACATGTGTCTTTAATCTTGCAATCAGTGAGTCAGCCTACAGTATGTAAATGGTGAAAAGTTGTCACTCTGGTGTTTGGGGGGGTGTGGGGGTGGGGGGTTGAGTGGCGCTGCGCCGGGAGGGAGTCTCGCCCCGGGAGCAATTCAGTGTAGAACCGCCACTGCCAAATACAGTCGAACAAATGTGGGAGGAGCTGAAACATGCAGTCTGGAAAAGGCACCCATTAAACCTGAGATATTTGTTTGGAATTTGCTCATGATTAGTGTCCCAAACTACCTGTGGTGCAGAAGTCTCAATGAGAGCTACAGACAGTGTCTGATTGCAGGTGTATTCCCATCTCAGGATAGGTGCCAGGACTGGGTAAAGTGTTTACTGAAGAGATTAATGAATGTACAAGCTAAAGAAAGAAAATTAATAAACAGCAACAAATATTGCATGCATGCAATGAACAATAGTTAAAGCTTTAAATCCTTAAGGGACTAGAAGAAATCTAGTTACGTCCTTGTTAAGAAGGAGTCATTAAAATAGAAAGATTTTTTTTGTTTGGTTGAGAGATAAATAATTTATAAGGGTAACAGTCTGTCAGAAGAAGAGCTGTGAGAAGCATGCTGATGCCTGTCGGCAAGTTTCAGTAAGTCATGCTGGTGGCTCTGTCCTGATGTGGGGTAAATTACAACAAACAGTAAAAATGTAGAAGTTAGAAGAAAAGAAAAGAAGAAAAATTATTTGATTTGATGTACTGTATTTTTTGGGAGACTTATTTATTCTTTAATAATTTACATTTTATTACTTATTTATTTATTTTTTGGGGTGACTGGTAAAAACTTTGCTTTTGTTACCTTAATGATTACCAAACACACTGTGAACACGTTAAACATTTATTAAAAAGTCCAGTAACACACTTATACAGTAGTATTAAATCATTTTCTTGGACGGGGGAACAAAGCATTAAAAAATTTACAAATATTTAAAAAGAAAATAGTAGATCCGGAGCCTATGCTGGGAACACTGGATCTGAGCACAACTAGTGCTAATTAGAGCAAACAATTCACCGAAATGTACTGTACATGTATGCTTTTTGGAAGTAAGAGAAGACCAGAGAACAGGAAATAAACCCATATGGACATGGAGTAAACATGCAAAACTCTAACCTGAATAACTAGAGCTCAGGCTCTCAAGCAGTGAGATGGAAAATCTGATTACTTTATATAATAATACACCGATTAGCCATAACATTAACATAACCACCTACTGTACAGTAGGTTTTGGGTTCCCCAGGTGGCTCTGGCCTCCCACGATGGGACTCTTGAGAGTACTGTGGTGTCCGGCGGCAGGATGTAGGGAGCAGATCCTTTGGGTGCTGTGAGTCGGACTTGTTTGTCCAACAAATCCCGTGGGTGCTTGATCGGATTGGGATCTGAGCAATTTAGAGGCTGGTTCGGCAGCTTTAGGCTCTTTGCCTGCAGGGTCTCTCTGCACTGGTGCATTTCTATTGTAAACAGTATTGACTTTTTTTTTGGCAATTTCTGCTGTATTGGATTTTAATGAGGGATCGGACCAGATGGGCTGCCCTTTGGTCCCCGCAGTCAAGCCTTTGGTGCACATGATTCCGTCTCCAGTTTACTGGTATATAATTGATAATCAATGTCAATGTGTTAATGTTATATTGTGTTAATATTATGGCTGATTGGCGTAGTGTTATATTGCAAACAATGTTTTTGTGTACATTTCTCCATAAACCCTGCCACATCAATTACAGCATCAGTGAGGAATGAGAATCATGTTTAATTCTGTTTATTCTAACGATTATACAGTATGTGTCTGTTACCGCAAATAACAATTGGCATCAAGAAAGTTTGTTTAAAACAATTTCCTCAGATTTTTGGTTGCTGTGCTTACATATTTATAACTATTTTTATACAATCAAATAAATAAGTCAACAAATGTATTAAAAAAGGTAAAAGGTATTTAAACATAAATGCCCCTAATTTAATGTTTTATGGTTTCTTTAATTTATTTAAGAGCAAAGGAAAGCCCTGCATGAAGTGGTTCATAGGTCTTTGGTGATTGGAGAATGAATAATGAATAGGGTTATGATGTGGCAGGGGAAAAATCCATGGCCTTTAGTACCCATTCCACTGCCGAATCATTCAACACTATGTCAAAGAGACTCATCTTTCACAGTGAAACTGTTTATGTTGATGAAACTTTATCTACGTTCTTAAGGTCCAAAACCATCCTAATGGTCCTGCACGTTGTCAGAGAACTTAGTGCAGGCGTCAGCTCTTATCTAATTGTGTAGAAAAAGACTTCTGTATTGGTAAATTTAGTACCAGTGCATTCTGACGGGGCTCCTTCAAAATATGGTAATAAAATATATCATGAGCAATTAATTTTAAATATTTTTTAAGATCAAGAAACAATTAACCACTACTTTAGGCTTCTCTCCATAGAATGACTATCATCTTCATTTTGATAGTTCTCCTACTACTATTTTTAAAGGTCAGCATACTGAATCTTTTATCATTTGATTTGTACAAATGTCTAATTCACAGCTTTAAAGCGTCCCAACTTATATTTTTAAAGAATGTTTAAAGTTGGTAGTACACGGTTCAATGTTTTACCAGGTTCATGATTAAAATACTGGTTTTACTTTTTATGTCACAAAAAGATTATCAAGATAAATCACAATGCATGCTGGGAGGAAAAAGGATTTAACTAAGATATTATGTGTCCTGGCAGCTGGACTTGGACATGCAAATGTAGCATTTATTTATTTATTCATTTATTTAACACTGTTGGGCTTCACTCAGTGTATTAGTGGTTCAACAGTAGGCTTTTCGTCCGCCATGCGGATGGTCCAGGATCATTTCCCAGCAAGTGCCGGTACTCTCAACCACTGAGGTTTCAAGTGCTGGTCCCAAGCCGGGATAAAAATGGGACGTTTACATTAGGATGCACATCCTGCATAAAACCAGTGGTTAATCAAATGGACGGTCCGCTGTGGCTGCTGTGGTTCAGTTCAGCTTAATTTGACATGTTCACTGTTTCTGGCACTGAAAAGAGCTTTAATTTTTTATGAACTAAAATTTTATACATGTTTAATGCTAAATGGAACTCAGGTGTGGACATTCATACAATTTTAAAGTAAATTAAAGTAATGATTTTAAGTGTTTGGTGATGGTGACATTAAGTAAAATGCCAGTGCAATTTTTTTCTTTTTGGTATTTGTAAGTACAAGGAGCATTCAAACCTAGACTTTCACAGAATAAAAGTACATAGTTCTGAGAGTAGAAACTAGTTTTATTTCTACATATAATCCCCTGCTACATTAATGCACCTATCCCAGTGTTTCTCTAGTGCCTGGATACTATTTTTCAGTCCTGGCCTCCCAGGAACTTTCTTAATGGCCCACATATGTGGAAATGTCTTGGAGTGAGGTCAGGACAGTACAGGGGAGGTAGCAACAACACCGAGCTGAGTTCCTGTAATGTGCAAGTGGTGTTGGTGAATGATTGTGTGTCAACAAATTATTTTTTCCAACATGCTGCATGTTGGAGAAACACTGTGGAGGGTTCTGAGCCACCCCGGCCTGAAGCGTTATTTACAGACTTACAGCGTTCTTTAAAATGTTTGCCTGTGGCTAAGAGGCTCATTACTGTACTGCTCTTGGAGTCTTCTGTAATTGGCCAGTTGGTTTTATGCCTTATACGTATAAACTGGTTGTTGTTATTATTGCTATAAGGAAATTTTTCATTGCATTTTTTCTTAGTGATGATCTTAAAGTGTTAGATTCCCACTAAACACGTACTGTACAGTACATGCACGGTATTCCCCAATACCAAAAATATCCTCTAGAATTTGTATAAAGCCATCCATGTGGCTGAGGAGAATCATATTAGTATAAGTATGGAGGTGTAGCATAATGCTTAGATTTTTGTGTTAGATATTACATGTCTGTCTTCTAGGGTATTATTTTTATTTTAACACTTCTCAACAATGTTGCTTTTCTGGTAATTGCATTTTGTGTACACAATAAGAGCTGACAGAACGATTTCAGGGTTTTTAGAGAATAGTGCACTGTTAAAGCACAAACATTTTTCAAGGAAAATATAAATGCCTCTCTCTACTCTGTAAAGGGATTACTAAATTGCGTATTATCCTGTAAATCCATTTTGTGGACGCACTGGGCTCATATCCTGTTTAAAATTCTGAATGGAGGTGTATATATGAGCCATTCAGAGAGACAGGTCAGGAGATGCATGCTGCAGAATGATACAGCCAATTTTCACAAGGCATCCCAGAATCCCCAGTGGACTTCACTTCTGTGTTCATTGACCAGATTGGCCTTCTCATCCTCTGCTCAACCATCGTTCTCTCCCCCCTTTTCTCTCTTTTTCTCTCTCTTGCCTGACAAGTTTCCATGGAAACAAAGGGTAGGGAGAAAACCCTAATGAGTCCATGGCTAGGTCTCACAAAGATGAAGATGTACGGCACGTCATATACGGTCTCAACCTTTGTCTCCCTCGGACACACCCTTTCTCCGAAATGTTGTTCGGTTTGTGTGGTGTGAAGGTAAATGATAACCAGAATCAGGTATGCAGTGTTGGGTGTAACGTGTTACAAAGTAACGAGTTAGAGTTCTTGGATTACTTTTTTTGATGTAACGAGTAAGTCGAGTAAGTAAGTCTAATGTGTTATATAGTTATTTTTTCAAAAATGTAATCCGTTATACAGACAATTTATGTAATCCGTGAGCCAGACAGCAGTCATTCCCAATCCGTTAGTGTGTGTGTGTGTGTGTGTGTATGTGTGTGTGTGTGTGTGTGTGTGTGTGTGCGTGCCCCCGATAACCCGCCCTCCTCTGTTATTCGTGCTTTTATAACCCTATCTCACCTACAGTATGCGGTTTGATTATGCGTGGACCGACACGCGGAAAGACGGAAATCTAATCACAGCGCCAAAACTAGCGGTGAATAATGATGAACTGTACTACCACGTGAAACCACATAGGTGAGATAGGGGTATTAGTAGATTATGGGCCAAACTTGGCTGAGTGATAATGGTAGAATAAATATAAAGGTCTTGACTAAAACAACATGCATGAGGAATCACAAAGGAGTTTTCATTTTCTGCAATGGAAAAGTACTCTAACTCGTTAGTATTATTAGAAAGTAACGCTGTAATGTAACTGATTACTTTTTAATCACAGTAATATTGTAACGTAATTAGTTACTTAAAAAAGTAACGTCCCCCAACACTGCAGATACTGTATGTGACAGAAGACATCTTTGAATGTGTTAGAAACTGCCAGTCCAAAACCTTAAACAGTGTGTGTATGTAAAATAAAAACAATGATTTACATTTGGGGTACTTTAAAGCTAGCTAAAGAGCTGGATTTAAATTAAAAAAAAAAAAAAAACTGGTCGGTATATGACAAAAATAACATCTGAAATATTTTTCTTCTTCCAGTTTTATTTGAAACACTTGTAGAGGGACTTTGATCCATTTTTCCATGAAGAACATTTCATGCTCTTTTATGTATTTTTAAGTTTGCACATCTTCAGTTCAGACTACATTTTTTACATGTACTGTAGGTCCCAGCCCAGAACCTGAGATGAACCTGAAATAGTTTTTTTTCCCAGTTCTGTTAAATTTACAGTAGTATCAGTAAGAGTACCTTGTTAGTAAAGAATTCATCTATTAGGACGTCTTAACCTCCTGCCGGGAGTAACCATATTTTAGGCTGCACACACACACACACAGCAGAATTCATAATGCCATCTATTTTCAGAAGAGGTTCTGGAGTACCAGCTGCAAAACAATCCCAAGGCTTCAGTGATCTACCATTATATTTTATAATGGGGAATTTATCAGGTGTTTTTTCCTTGTATGCCGTCTCTAAGTCTACCAAAAATAACATTACACAGGCATGAAGTTTGATTTTCCCTTATCTGTCCACAATATACTGTAGTACTGTACTTAAATCTTAGTTCGTACCACATCATTTTTTGGGGATGCGCTAAGAAAGTTATTTATTTATTTATTTATTTTATAATCTTCCAAACACCTTGCTTTTAGGTGCAGAAAAAATGTGTTTTTTTGTACCAAATATTTGTATTTATAATGTTATTTAATTCACACAATATTAATTCTGAAATTGACTTTATTACTGTATTTAAACAAAAACTTGTTAAAACAAGCTTTACACTGTAATAGCCACATTGTCCGTCCAGAACAGATGCAGAGATTTACTCATGTGCACACTGTGGAAAAGACAGGGAATCCTGTGCCCTAGAGTAACCTTGAATATTTAGCTTTTGCATCAGTACTTTGCATCCATGACAAAGACCGTCAAAAGTGAATAATAATAATAATAATAATAAACTATTTAGCTATTATTCTTATTCTTTGAATATTTAGCTTTTGCATCAGTCCTTTTCATCTATGACAGACTGTCAAAAGTGAATGATAATAATAATAATAATAATAGCTAAATTGTTCTTCTTCTTATTATTATTATTGTTATTCACTTTTGACAGTCTTTGTCATGGATGCAGGGTACTTATGCACGAGTTAAATATTGAAGGTGGACTGTCAAAAGTGAATATTAATAATATTAATAATAATAATAATAATAAGAAGAAGAAGAAGAAGAAGAAGAATACAAATAAGAATAATAAACTATTATTATTATTATTATTATTATTGTTGTTGTTGTTGTTGTTATTTAAATATGCCACATTGTCCATATCCCACTTAAGCACCCATCATACTGTGTATTTCTCACTGGATAATCAATTGATGGGAGTTTTATGTTATTTATCCATCTTAAATTTACCATGGATTAATTCTTTTAAAAAGTACCATATGTACCAAAGTTCCAAAGAGTTACCAAAGAGATTTTGCTAATTAATGCTGAACAAATTCAAATTCAAACTGTGATGAAATTAGACTATTTCAAGTCTCTATCTCTATCCACTATCCTCTTAATCTCACAGCTATGTTTAAATAACTCTGCTTTCGTTCTTTAACACTTTATCCTTTAGTAACATCTTCCTCTCTCTGTTTGAATCTACACTCCCAGACAGGTGCAGTATCAATGGGCTGGAGTTGTCACTGAAGCTGGATCTCACCTGTGCCTGACCACAAACATAGCACCCTCAAGCACTGCTCCACTCTCTGAGTGAAGAAAAAAAGAGAAAAAAAAACTACTCCGAGAGTCCTGGTGTATTTGGCCACAATGACTGGGAGGTTCCTGTGCCTCCGTGTTCAAGGACATTCCTGGCCACTCTGTTTCTTGTTGCTGCTGCTGCTTGTGGCTAAGAGCCTGCAGGCTCTCGAAGCATCCGGCTATAGCGCTGACACCAACAAGAAGGAGATCATTATAGAGGGGGATTTGGTGATCGGAGGACTCTTTCCAGTACATCAGAAGGGTGAAGGAGCAGAGGACTGTGGTCGCATCAATGCCCAAAGAGGGATACAAAGACTGGAGGCCATGCTGCTGGCACTAGATGAGATCAATAAAGATAATCGGATCTTGCCTGGTGTCACGCTGGGTGCTCACATTCTGGACACATGTTCAAAGGACACCTACGCACTGGAGCAGTCACTGGAATTTGTGCGGGCTGTTCTGACCAAAGTGGATGACAGTGAATACACATGTCCAGATGGATCCTATGCCATTCATGACGATGTTCCCCTTGCCATCTCTGGAGTCATTGGTGGGTCCTACAGTGATGTGTCCATACAGGTAGATCTTCTATTTATTCATTTAACTACTTCATGTCCTTTTCCTTAACGGACTAAAAGTTTCTAAAACGTTCCTTAATGGTTTTAGAACCACTTATTTATGCATTGAGCTCAAGCTATCATTACAGCCTACATCATATTGTATTGTATTATTCTACATCATATCCTTCACCAAATGAGGAGAAGGCCAACGCACTGCACAATACTAACTACATCATTGACTAATATTTAACTACAGTAACTTGTCATGGTATTCAGAAGTGTGAGAAAACAGTGACTTAATAAGTACTTACACAAAAAACTTGTAAGCAAGCTTTGTGTCTGGTTTTATAGACAACTTTAACTTATAAAACTTATTAAAATAATATATTTCAAATTATTTTAATATTTCACCTGGATCACCTGGACCTTTAATATGAATAAAATAATTTTCCTAATAAAGCTTATTAGGCGCAGTGTCTACAATGTGACATCCAGTCACTGTACATGCCAACTACGAATAGTGCAGATATCACTATTATCTGTAGCTTTTATGGCACTGAAAAGAAATTCATATTCAGCTTTACCTCCATCTAGTAAAAGAGTGTCCTTGAAACCATATCTAAAACATCTCTTAACACCTAAGATCAGATAAATGAAAATAATCCATAAACAAAGTCGCAGTATTTTTTTTTTAAAGATTACAACCTAAATTACACATCAAACTTCATTATGAAAATATTGAATAAACAAGCAAACAAAACAGTGCAATGATGAGGCATGACAATTACATGAACATTTTTTTATTAGGGGGAAACCAATAATCTTAGTGTAATTTCCAAGCAGGCAAAAGCAAAAAGTCACAAAGCAAAAAGCAGATTTACACAGGAATATGGAAATCGGCCTCATTATCAGATGAGTAAGCTGTCGTCTGAGTGAACCTTCAGGATGAAAGAGAGAAATACTCAGGTAATAAAAGGAAAACTAATCAAGGGCTGACCTGAGAGCAGGTGCAAACATTAGAGAACAGATCAATGAGGAGACAAGCTCCCACTGAGAGGCCTTTAATCACTGACCCTAACCATATCAGCTGACCCTACGCTCTGACCCAAGCTTTCTAACAATCTTGCATGAGCATAAAATTAAACATTGTATATAATGTATGACTATAATGTAAGTCTTTTCTTTTACGTTCATGCATTTTGGACTAGTGAGTACACTTGGAAGTTTGCCAGTCATAATAAATGTTGTAGTAGAATCCAGAAGGAAATTATCCACCGTGACAACAAGTCAGTGTAAAAGGCAGTACAATGCGGTTGTCCAAAAAATGTAATTAAATCTTTTACAACTAAAAAGGAAACAGTTATAATAGTACACCCAGCCCTGGAGTCATGTGGGATCTTAAAAAAGTCAGAACTAAATAGACCTCCTTTTTTTCATGGACTACAAATTTAAAGATCCTTTCATAAGCCAAAATAGGTCCCAAAGACACACCCCAAGTGTGTCTGTTAATGCTGCAGTCAAAAGGACCGTTAGATAATGCATTTTATTCATAAATCAAACTCCCTCTGTCTGACTTCTTTTCTGAATCCGCTGTTAAGTGTCGATGTAAATGAGCTACTCTTGGGCCACAAACCCCCAGAGAGCAGGGTGAGGGGATGTTTAAGTGGTGGGAGTCGGTAACCACGCCATAATTGATTATAGGTTTGAGTAAATCATTTGATGAACAATGAATGATTAATAATCGGTTTAACCACACAGTAAAATGCTCTTGCACTCATTGTGTTTTATAAAAATCAATCCCACCGCAATCCACTATATATATACAGTGTCAGTCAAAAAATTTATACACACTTCAGCATGAAAAATATATGCCTCTCTTTTGATGGTCACATGATAGCATCAACAATGGAGCGTCTACTGACATCTTTAGAAGAAACATAATGCTACACACTGCTGCCATAATTCAATTTGAGGTTTAAAAAAGGGCATAAATAACAGTCGTATATTTTGGCTGACTCTGTGTATATATAAAACACTGTCAAAGCAGAAGTACATGGTCATTGTAGGCCAACTTTTATTTACAATAGTACACTACTCCATCTGACAGATTTTGCATAGCACGCTCTTTTCACTGATGGTTTACTTGTATCACCCACATTGGGGAGCGTTATCTGTATTATACTGTGCATTCCTCAGACTTCATTGGTGCTTCCAAAACCCAGCAGTTCCCCTGTAGTGCGTAGAAAAAAAAAACACGCAATTTTTTTTTTAGAAATTTTTAATGATTAAAATTGATTGCCATTTTCCATAATTGATCACTTGAAATGCATATGAAATTGACTGAGCAACAATTGATGACCGTACCAGCAATAATTTCTTTTTATATGGGGTCACAATGGGGGAGGGGAGGGGGGGGGGCGTGGAGGGGGATTAGTCCAATTGGCCAATAGAAAAATGGAAAGATGACAAAAAGCAGAGAATGTTTTTTCCCTTACATTGTTTTGGTGTTATACACCCCTGAAGACCCAGCTGAATATTTAAATTGACTAACAATGAATTTTGCATAATATGTCTGCTTATATATACTGTAGTTCCAAAATGTCTAAGTTATTTTAATGACTAGTTTGAGATACATTATCTATTTCAGCTGCCCCATATTAAAAGCGCATGCAAGTCTTAAGATCATTTGAAACTTTGTAGAGTAAACTGGAAGAGATAATAATAATAGCACACACTGCAAATATGAAGCTACAGTATAGCTGATTTTTTTTTATTCAGAAGGAATGAAGCATTTAAATAATATTTAAATTTATATGAAATTAATTAAGCAGTGCAGCTTTTTGGCCAGCATCTGTTGAATATGTTGAATGTGCTTCAGAAATATAAAAAGTGACCTGAACATAGGAAACTAACCAGTACAACAGAGGCTAATTATGCATAATAGGCTAGGGCTTGTATATTAAAAGGATTATCAATTATTTCAAAGAGAAAACTTAGTATTTTATATAGATTATATAGAAAGAGAACTACAGTATAGTACTACAGTGTTCACGTTTTTGGCCAAGTTAAGTCAGAACTTGAACAGAACTGGTACAGGGATAGAACATAAAATACATTGCAGTGTATTCTGTGGCCTTCAGTTCACTTACACTGTAAAAAATAAATAGTAAATTTTACGGTAAAAAA
>JAQQZS010000036.1:16300407-16310955 GCA_030068045.1 Platyallabes tihoni | reverse complement strand
AATCTGAGCAACTGTATAACCAAGAGCAATTTCCCTCTGGGATTAATAAAGTTCTTTGAATCTTGAATCTTGAATCTCATAGGTATGAAATAAGATGACGAACTTAAATTATACACCAATGGCATCTGCTTCTGTGTGCCATCCTTTTATGACGTGTACTGGAGTCATCAGTCAGTCAATCTAAATAAAACCAGGGGTCGAAAATCTCAATAAATTGCATGCTGGCGGGTGTTGCGCATCGGCAGTTGTGACGCATATTTTGAGTTACAAAAAAATTAAACATGTTTTATTTTAATGTTACAATATCACCATAATTGTCTAATTTAAAAGTACATAAAAAAACTTGAAAGAGCCACATGCAGCTCCGAAGCCACAGGTTGACAACCCTTGGCCTAGACTTGAAGATTGAAAATGTGTCTGAATCGTGAACAGTCATTTTGTAATTTAAAGACTATTTGATAATGGTGCAAAAAAAAAATTTCACCCTACTGTAGCCTTCATTATTCTAAGTACTAATTAACACTGCATGTGTTGATTATAGCATACCTGGCAGATCACACAAGACCAAAAGTTCAGTCCTATTCAATTCAATTCATTTTAATTTATAGAATGCTTTTAGAAATGGACATTGTCACAAAGCAGCTTTGTACAAATAACAATTCTGGGAATGACGGTGCTAATAAAAACTTTCTAAGATTACAACAGAAAAAAACCTTGAAAGGAACCAGACTCAAAAGGGAACCCATCTTTATTTAGGTGATAAGAAATAGTGCGGCCATAAATAAATCCCTTCTGCAACTGTGTGCTATATGGTCAAAAGTGCAGTTGTGTAACAGAAAAATCATTTTAGCTAACATGAAATCCACTTTACTGAGGTTCCCAACTGTTTATAAAAAAACGTTCATGGCAATTTCAGTCCTAAACTATAAGAGCAACTGCAGTCATATGCCAAACTGTGTCAAATAAAGTTTAAAAGCATGGTCTCTATCATATTATCAGCAGCAAGAGTGTGTGTGTGTGTGTGTGTGTGTGTGTGTGTGTGAGTGTGTGTGTGTGTGAGAGAGAGAGAGAGAGAGAGAGAGAGAGAGAGCGAGAGAAAATAATGTATATTCACTGTAAAAGAATGGATGTGGTTCATGTATATTTTGTGCAGAGTACATGCAGGATTAGCTATGAAAGGATAGCTAAAATGGATAACCAGAAGGGAACAGAAATGGGGGTGTCCTGGAAATTAATGCCACCAGCAATCAACAAACCTGAGTGAGCTCATGGCAGTGGGAGATGAGAGCAAAGTTAACCATAAAACTCTTTGCCCATGAGTTCCCAAATCTGCTCCTTTACAATATCTTGACTTAACAAGTACATTTTCAACCTGTCATGCTGGATCATAAAGGACAGATGTACACCGATTAGCCAGCTGTCTAAAAATGTGTAGAAGGTCCCTCTTGTGTCACCAAAACAAATCTGAACCATCAAGGCATGGACTCCACAAGGCCTAGGAATTAGCAGCAGATCCTTAAGGTCTTGTAAGTTGCAAGGTTAGGCATTCATGGATCTGAATTGTTAGTCCAGCACATCACACAGATCCTAAATCAGATTGGGATCTGGGGAAGGTTTTCTCCCTGGAACCCTTTCAAACAAACCAGACTTGTTCAGTCTTCTTCAAATTGTGCTATCATGGACTTTATAATTTAACATGCTCAATGAGGCCTGTAGGTGCTGAGATATAACTTTTGCATTGTTTTTTTCTTTCTTTCTTTTGGGTAGTTTTCTGAGCATTGCACATGGTCTGATCTTGGGGTGAATGTGCTGAGACGCCCAGTCCTGGGAAGATTGGCAAATGTCTTGAATGCTTTCTGGGCCACTTAAGAATGTAAAATCATGAAAGATCTTATCAAACTATCATCATAAGGGTATAACCCATTATGATCACGTAAGGTAAATAAAAACAAATACAGACATAAATAGTACTGTAGATGCACAATTCTTTTTTAGAAAGCTTGCCAGAAGCTTCACATACAGGAATGAGATCCTGGAGGACAAAATAAAAACGATTTTACCATTCGTATGAAGCTTGAAAGGCTTCTAGGCAGAGTTGCCTAGTTTGAGGATTAATTAAATTAACTACATTTCAATAATCCCACACAATACTAGCTCAAAAATGCACTTTTCTGTGTTTAGTTTTAAAAAGATACCAGTAGTACATGCACATTTAGGATTATTTGTAGAGGTGCCACTCCATCTATTCCACACAGACCGAATGCTGTGCACGGGGGAACAAGACTTTGTTGAAGTTTCCAAAAACTGATCATTTAATTAATTTTAAACAGGTTAGCTTGTTCATTTGTAACATTCATCGTTGTTATTAAAATAAAATCATTCCAGGTTTTATAAAGAAAAGAACCCCATTTTGTCTTTCAGAAGCCCTCAGAAACTAAATTAATTGGTTTAAAAAACTAAATTAATTGATTTATTTTGTCAACTATATAAAAAAATAGTTTACTGATTTAAGGTAGATTATACCATATTGCAAAGACATATTTTGTAAAATATAATTAGTTTGCTTATGAAGCAATGTGGATTAAATGTAGAACACTTGCCAGTGTCCCAGAAAGCAGTTGAATAAAGTAAAAATTGCTGTTTGTATTATAATTTGTAAAAGACAACAAAATTCCCCAACAGAACAGACTGTAATCTGTTTAATTTTTTTTTTCATAGGCCATAGTGGTAGAATCAACATGAAGAGTCTAGACCACGCACACTTCTGGTTTAAATTTGAACATGAAAACAGATACAAATATTTAAAGAACATTTGCACAATAAAACATTTGCACAATAAAATGTAATTAAAGCACTGAAAGCATTATGTAAATGCTATAATTTGTTGTTCATCTTGATGTGTCTGTTGAGAGCGATGAGAGCTGGTTCCTGTCTGAGAGCAGATTTTTTTTTTTATTTTTTTTGGTTCTTTTTCTTTAATTTTTTCTTATAGCTGTTGTGGTTATTACATCATGGTCACAGGTACTCCTTGTACTGACTGAATGTTCTGTTTTGAGTCTCATTTATTTGAATGGTTTGAGTTTTGGATAGTTTATTTGATTTATTATTTTATTTTATATACAGTATTTGTTTTGATTTGATCTGGAAATCTCAGTAGCATTAGAATTGAGCCAGATACACTTATAATAGTGTTGGATGTTTGTACATTAATAATTTATACTAAACATAATGTGAATAATGGTATTCTGGAATTTCTAAAGTTACATTTTAATTGAATCGCAATTAATTATTAGTAATTAGTCATATGAATAAGTAATTATTAGTGCACACATACCAATAATAGGACAAAATATGGGTTAAAGCCAGAAGTAATACTAAATGCCATTTGGAAGGCGAAAAAGACGGGTGAGCTAAGCCAAATAACGTGGCTCTCTGAAAAGAGCTGAAATTCCCATCAGTAGGTGTTTGTACCAGCTGTGCTGTGTAACCTACACAGAGTATGTACTTTCCGGAATGAAAAACAAACTTAATTCATTACTGTCTCAACCATAATTTATTAATAATGTAATCATAATTGGGGATCATTACAATGCTCTAAGACTCATGGATCATTATCTGTTTTCTTGCAGGTGGCCAACCTCCTGCGACTTTTCCAGATCCCGCAGATTAGCTATGCTTCAACGAGTGCTAAGCTCAGTGATAAGTCCCGCTATGACTACTTTGCTCGTACAGTCCCCCCAGACTTCTATCAAGCTAAGGCCATGGCTGAGATCCTGCGCTACTTTAACTGGACTTATGTCTCCACTGTGGCCTCAGAAGGAGACTATGGTGAAACTGGCATTGATGCATTTCAGCAGGAGGCCAGGGCCTTGCAAATTTGCATTGCTACATCTGCAAAGGTTAGCCGCTCGATGGACCGCTACAGCTATGAAGGAGTGATCAGGTCTCTGTTACAGAAGTCCAATGCTAAGGTTGTGATCCTCTTTACTAGAAGTGAGGATGCCAGGGAGCTTCTGGTTGCAGCAAACCGTATGAATGTGTCTTTTATCTGGGTGGCCAGTGATGGCTGGGGAGCACAAGAAAGTGTGGTGAAAGGAAGTGAGTTAGTAGCAGAAGGAGCATTTACGATTGAACTTGCTTCATATCCGATCCATAGATTTGCTGAGTACTTCACGAATCTAAATCCTTACAACAACACTCGCAATCCCTGGTTTCGGGAGTTCTGGGAGCACAGGTTCCAATGCAGCCTGCACGATGTTAACTGTGGAAAGCATTCACTCCGAGACGGCAAGTTTGAGGAAGAATCCAAGATCATGTTCGTTGTGAATGCTGTGTATGCAATGGCCCATGCACTGCACAACATGAGACAAGCAACATGCCTAAACAGCACCAAAATCTGCAGCGCCATGAAACCAGTAAATGGAAAGAAGTTGTATAAAGATTATATCTTGAGGACAAAGTTTGATGGTGAGTATTATGATCGTGACTATTCAAAAATTTTGATTCCTCTGGCAAACTGTGGTTTCCAAAATGATTACCATTATTTTATGTGCAACTTTAGTTTTTGTACTCAGGAAAGTGAAAGTATTTGGTTAACATACAGAATGTCAATATGGCATCTAGAGTGTGCGCATTAGAAAGATTTGGGAGGTTTTTCATCAGCCTTGGCTCACTTTTATTTTAATGAGATACTGTATATATCAGCGCGCATTAAAATGGTTCAACAAAAATATTAAAAAATAACACAACCTACAGGGTCAACACCCAGATAGGCCATTTATCTCATTCAAGTTCACTTCAAGGTTGTTGTCCCAGGACACACTTAGTGCATGTGTGTGTGTGTGTGTTGAAGCTCTGCCCACTCAGTTCTATACTTACTACAGGACAAAACACACACCTATGGTAAGTAAACTGATGAGAGTCACAGATGAGAGTCATCACGCGATACTTGTGACTGCCATAATTAGCTTCAATTTGAGGATATTTATATGTAATTTAGAGTTCAAACAGTGAGTGGTGTTTAAAAATACAACAAAAAAAACTGGTGAACGTAACAGAAAAACCAGGTTACAGTACTGCGGGCAGATGAGAAACCTCGTACTAAAGAGAAAAAGAAAATTCGAAGAAGGGATCTTCTCATGATGCTGAGTACTGTAGGTCACCTTACCTCTTAAACACATGGGTGCTAATAACAGCAGCAGGATGTTTGAAGTGTGCGGAAAATTCTAACAGCTTAGATCCAGACAGCTGTTGCAAAGATAATAACAGAAAAAATGCTAAAATTTAAATCAAAAAGCTAAAGTCAAATTTCCAGCAAATAAACTGGTCTCATATCTACAGTACAGGCTGCATATTTAAGTTAGTCACTGATTACAAATTATGATGGAACCTTGGATTGACAGTAACTTGGTCTGTGAGCATTTTGCATGACGAGCAATTTTTTTTTATACATTTAACTTGATAAACAAGCGAGGTCTTGATATACGAGTAGTATGCATGCTCTTTGTCTGCCACATGCCACATGATCACAACTGAGCCAATGGTTCTTCTCTCTAGGGATTATGGGTAATTGTCTCCCATGCTTAGTCTCAGGGGACGTGCGCTACTCGTATAGTCAACATCCCTGCAAAAAGCAAAAGCAAGTGTGTGTGAAAGTTGTCCTACACTGTAGCCAAATAAGAGAGGAGGAAGGGGCCTAATGTGTAAGATGAGAGGAGGGAGGAAGGAGGGAAGGGAGGAAGTCATCCTACACAGTAGCTCCCTCACTCCTCTCATCTACACTTAAGCTTCACATGCACGTGCGTGCACGAACACCCAGGATTCTTTTCAAAGGTAAAGTGCAGGTTCATTTGTTTTATTTACTTTATATTTGCATTAATGATTTTTATATGAAAATGTGGAACGAACCATCTGAGTTTCCATTATTTCTTATGTGAAAATTCGCTTTAATATTCAAGCAGGCTTCCGGAACCAGTGCAATCCAAGATTCCACTGTACTGTATGTCAAAATTTATTTTCATTTAAAAGTATACAGACTTGTCCTACCATATACACAATACAGCAAAATGTTGCTGGACACCTTTTTGTCACAGACATATTTTTTTGATCTTTCGAACACAAGATTGAAAGCATACAATTGTTCCATGATGTCTTTGTATGCTGTAGTATTTACAGGCTGCCTTCACTGGACCTAAGGAGCCTAGGTCACATGTATTTCAGCAAGGTCCCTGTGTCCCTGTGAAAAAGACAAAAGGTCCAAGGGTGGAGTGGAAGAACTTAAGTGACTGCACAGAGCCCTGGGCATGATGCTTGAATACACTCTGAATAGGACACCGGTTTTCACAATGCACCATGTATACATATACACATGCACACTCATTCACACCTATGGACTGCCAGTTCACCTAGCTGCATGGTTTTTTTTTTGTAAGTAATCTAGAGAATGCAGAGGACATCCACCAATAGACTGTGGATCCTGGTAATATGAGGTGGCAGCAATAGTTATGACACTACCATGCTGATGATCATGATTCACCAACCCTGATATATATACAGTATCTTCAAACTAGAGATGACATTATATATTTTACTGTCTTCATATGTACAATTAGGAAATAATGTCATATTGTTCTATCTTATATAGTATACATGCAATTATGCTTTGTGATAAATAAAAAAAAACCTTAGTGCTTAATATATGATATTTATTGCCTACAGGTTTGGAATAAAGTGCATCTTATTGTAATGACTCAGTAAGAGGCTCTGTCTATAAACCAATATGGGTCTAGCCTGCTGGTTGCTCTGTTGATGCAGCCTATTTCGAAAGATCAGCAGATGTGTAAAGCCATTTCTTTTTCAGGAAAACCATTGTAATAAAATAAATTGAAGTCATGAATCGGGCTCGCCACATTTATACAGAGATTTTTTTTTATGATGTGTCTTATTAGCCAAAGGCTATCATGCTTAAAATGAATGGGAAATCAATATTTGTATAAAGATGTTTGGGGATGTTGAAGAAAACCTGTTCAATCATAAAATGTCCATTTTTTTCCTATCTAAAGTGAAATACTTTTGGCGTTCTTTCAAGAACTGGAAAATTACCTGAAAAGAAACATGACTGTCTTGTGACCTCAATTATGTGAACGCACAGTTTGCACCTGTGTCCAGTGCATCTCCCTCCAAAATGTGAGGCTTTTGTGATTGTAAGTGCAGTGAGTGGATATAACATAAGGATTGTGAAGGCTTTGATATAATAGTTTAAAGCTTTCTCTGAAGTCTTTCCATGTTGCTTTGACATTTAGCTTATCTTTTGCCGTTTGTCTCTACAGCTCCATTCCGTCCGGCTGACACAGAGAACATCGTTCATTTTGATGCTTATGGAGACAGTCTGGGTCGGTACAACATCTTCCATTACCACATAGAGAACGGTACATATGTGTACCGTAAAGTGGGCTTTTGGGCCCAGAGTTTGAATCTTGATACAAATCTGATCCCTTGGAACAACCAAGTGGTACCTACCTCTCAGTGCAGTGATCCCTGCAAGATGAATGAAATTAAGAGCATGCAGCCTGGTGATGTCTGCTGTTGGATCTGCATCCCTTGCCAGCCCTACCAGTATCTCCTGGATGAATTCACTTGTGCAGAATGCAGCTTTGGTCAATGGCCACTGGCCAACCTAACTGGCTGCTATGAACTGCCTGAGGAGTACATCCACTGGGAGGATGCCTGGGCCATCGGACCAGTCAGCATCGCCTGTTTGGGGATCATGTGCACGCTTTTTGTGATTGGTCTTTTCTTCAAGAACAACGAGACGCCTGTAGTTAAAGCTAGTGGACGAGAACTTTCCTATATTTTACTCCTGGGTGTGCTCCTCTGTTACTGCATAACTTTCATCTACATTGCCAAACCTTCAGTAGTAGTATGCACGCTACGTCGTCTCGGGATTGGTACCTCTTTTGCAGTTTGCTACTCTGCACTTCTGACCAAGACCAACCGCATTGCCCGTATCTTCAATGGGGTCAAAGATGGTGCACAAAGACCAAGGCTTATTAGTCCAGCTTCACAGGTAGCCATTTGTGCTGCTCTTATTTCCTGTCAGCTGTTAGTGGTGGTGGTCTGGCTCTTGGTCGAGACCCCGGGTGTAAGGAAAGAGGTCAGTCCTGAGAGAAGAGACATAGTCAGGTTGAAATGCAACTGCAAGGACTCCAGCATGCTAATTTCACTGACCTATAACTGTGTCCTCATTATCCTCTGCACCTTCTATGCCTTCAAGACCAGAAAGTGCCCAGAGAACTTCAATGAGGCAAAGTTTATTGGTTTCACTATGTACACCACCTGCATCATCTGGCTGGCTTTCCAGCCCATCTTCTATGTGACGGCCAGTGACTACAGGGTAAGCACATTAATCCCACTGATCATAATTTCCTTAATTTAAGGGTATAATGACAACTGGCATGTTGTCTACATTTACATTTTTTTGCATACAGTCAGCTAACACACATCTCCTAGAGGATTTTTTTTTCTTATTCTTTTAGAATAATATTGAAAACTATGGAATTTAATAAAAATCTAATAAACAGTATTCTTGATGGCGGCACAGTGGTGTAGTGGTTAGCACTTCCAGGGTCTGGGTTTGGTTCCCAGTCAGACTCGATTCCTGTCTTTGTGTGCATGGAGTTTGCATGTTCTCCCCGTGCTTGGTGGGCTTCCCCCGGGTACTCCAGTTTCCTCCCACAGTCCAAATACCTGCAGATAAGCCCAAATGGCGTTCCCAAATTTCCCGTAGTGAGTGAGTGAGTGAGTGTGTGTGTATGTGTGTGTGCCCTGCCATGTATTGGCACTCTGTCCAGGGTGTACCCCGCCTTGTCCCCTAAGTCTCCTGCGATAGGCTTCAGGCCCCTATGACTCTGTTTACAGGATAAGCTGAATAGCGAGAGATGAAATAAATTCAGCCATTATGAAGATATCTTTAAGAAAATAAATAATACAAATAATAATTTTATTGTATTAAATTAAGCCTTTTAAGGATGTAAAAAAAACACTTGTATTGATGCTTTCTATAATAAACCAAATTACACAACAGTGTCTGTAACTCCCAATGTTGCAGACTACAATTCCCATGATCCTCAGCATGCACTCTTTTACATGCTCATTTGTCTCAAGCACCTGTTCACTGTTCTCAAGCGTCAGATTACTGATTGGACTCACCTGTTCACAATCACTCATACTGCCATAAATAACCTAGAGCTTCATACCAGCATTCTGCCTTTGACAAGATTGTTTGCATGATTACGCATGTCTTTATTCTGGTTGTGTTGTCTAATTCTAGTTTAATCATAATTTTTAAAGGATGTTGTAAATGACCAAAATTCTGAAATAAGGCATATATTGATATTTAACTATTAATATAGTTATATATTTAGTTAATAAATGTATTTATTTGATCACTGATTTGAATAAATATTAATCAGTGAAACATATTTTAATGCATGTTTAATTTATTAATGCTGGAGTTTAAAACTTGTTACCAATCAGCAAATCCAGCAAACACCACTATGTTCTCAAATACACACCAAAACATAACTGATAGCATTCTAACAGATTGTGTGTGTGTGTGTGTGTGTGTGTGTGTTGCCCATAGTTTATTATAACCAACACAAGACTTTAAAAATCGGTGACATTGATAGATGGAAAAATGATTTAGACTTTAGACTTTTTCAGATTTTTAAACAGTTTTAATGGTTATCACCATCTCTGCTGTTTTCACCTGGCTGGAGAAGACAGTCATTCACTGTTTTGACAGTCAGTAGACAGCTTCATATGGAGGTTTATCATGATAGGTCTTTTAAATTATGGTGTGAATCTAAAACTGCTAAAAACACAGATGCTTCAAAAATAGAACTATTAGAATAGAATAAATAAAGGCTGAAAAGTGTTTATTAATATCATTAGATTATGCACACAGGGTTCACAGTATGCATAATTGAAAATTGAGCCAGCTCTTCAGTAACTGCTTTATCGTACTCAAAACTGTAATAAATTTAAAGCCTATTCCTGGGAACACTGAGCAAACACTGAGGAAATATACCCGGTTTATTAATATCCTCATACCGGGATCACAGTGTATGTTAGCCCACACTCTGTCTGAGTGTAATTTGCTTTCGTTTCATATCCAGCCATGCTACAATACATTAACTTAAACACAAATTAAAAACGTAGCTACTGTCGAGCTGGGGAAATTGTGTCAGGTGTCATGTGTTGCCCCTGGCATAGACACAGAGCGAGCATAAGGAGAATGCATGGAGATGCCTTCCTGCAAAATCCTTCCTTGATCTATTTTTGAAGTAACTCCAAAAATAATTCTTACTTCAATGACATGAAACTATACAGTATTAATATGTATCATTGCACATTTTAACTGGATATACTGAATTGGAGGCTAATTGGCGTTCCCAAATTGCCCGTAGTGTGTGAATGGGTGTGTGTGTGTGTGTGTGTGTGCCCTGCGATGGATTGGCACCCTGTCCAGGGTGTACCCTGCCTCGTGCC
>JAQQZS010000036.1:16224175-16234230 GCA_030068045.1 Platyallabes tihoni | reverse complement strand
CAGTCGTATTAAGCATTTCACTGCATTTCGTACTGTGTATGACTGTGTATGTGACAAATAAAATTTGAATTTGAATTGTCACAATATGTCATGTCATGTCCTGTCACTCCATGTTATGGTTTGCCTAAAACGTGGAGGTTTCAAGCTTCTAAAATATAGACACACAACCATGTCTTTAATAATACTGGATCTATTATATCGGTCAGCTTTTTCCCCAGATATCCTGCTCGATATGAAGTTCAAGCACTGCCCCACGGAGAACACGGCATGTTAACGCTTCAAGAAGCACGCCGCCGAGTACTACTGGGACCTGGCTCTAAGCGAGAGCATACTGGAGACGCTCATGAGTGACAAAAGAGCAAGTGTGGTATAGTCCAAGTCACACAGGCAGCCATGTTTGGTTAATTAGGACGAAAGAATACCATTCATCAACCTGGCAGTTGTGTGTGTGTATGTGTGCGCATCTGTGCGATAATCTGCACTGCTGCTACTTTTGGATATTGGATTCTTTTGACCATAGCAGGACGTTTGCGAAGAGAATTTAATGCAAGGACATGTTCCTCCTGCGACTTATACAGAGCGTCAAAGATGGCTTCTTTGAGTTCATCGCTCTGGGGACGATAGGATCCTTTACATAAAGTGTAACTTTTTTTTCAAAGGTTTTGTTTATTCAATTTAGATGTTTTATTAGCTTTTGAGATAATCCCTGCTTCTGAAAAGAATGTATATCTTTTTATAAATTTTCACACACAAAAAAAATTAATTAGATTTTAAAAGGTCAGCATTTTTAATGGATGGAATGTTACACGTGTGTGTGTGTGTGTGTGTGTGTGTGTGTGTGTGTGTGAGACCTTTCGTGCCATTGCTTTAAGACAGAACAACAAATTACACTCTCCAAGGTCTCAATTGCATGAAACAAATAGATTCCCTAATCTAATAAAATATTGACTTATACCTTCTTATTACCCATAACCTGAGGGAAATCTTTTTTAAGAGCTGCTCAAATAATGGCTGTTCTTCAAATGATAACAGAAAAGGATATAAGACAACATCAATTTAATTTAATTAAATTTAACAGAAAATTCCCAGCCTTTTCAGCAGATAAATTATCATAGGCAAAAAAAAAAACAAGAACATCAATTTAATACTATACCCTCACTTATGTTCATTTGTAATTCCTCAAACTTTTAATCCCTTATAGTGAGCCAGATAAGCTCTGCAGTGCCTAATTGTCAGTGCACTTCACAGTACAGTATGTCTATTCCAATGTTTGTGGGATAGCTTCCATAACAAATGAGGCTGCCGCTAAGACTGAACTCCTGGAAAAGTGTTGTTAAATGGATGAATTACAAGGAAGCTATAACCAGCCAAGGTCTGGACAGGTATTCTGTCTCTCACACATTTTCTCCTCCCTGTGCCATTTCTTTACAGAATCTCTTCTGGCACCTATTGATTAAAATGTAAGCAGAAAATGTGTTGCTATTTTACACTGGCTGTCTTAAAGTCTGTCACAATCATTAGTCACATTTACAAAAATGTATGCAAACATACAAAATGAGTATTGTGTATTAGTGCTTACAATAGCAGGGTTTTGTGGGTCCTTCCTAAGCCTTGATGACTTAATCATATTGTTGGCATTCTGTTTTTTGGGTAGTTTTGTTTTTTATGGTTTGTGATATTGGACCTTAATGAGTTAAATAATTCCACACGCTGAGTATAGTTGATTTAGTCATGTGACTAGTGCATATGAAAGTAGGTCACTTATGTAAACAGAAGCGCTGGATGGAAGATTGCACACAGCCGACAGCATACTTCTGTATATGTGGAATATGTTTTCCCACTCCTGAAGTAGAGAAAGTGTGTTGGATTAATGCCCAGTTTTTGCATTTAGTAATATACGTTGCTGTCGGCCACAAGAAGTATTGATTACTGGGTATTTTATTGAAACTGTTTCTCGATCAGGGAGTGAGTTAAACTGATGTTCATTGCTGATTTGTACATCCATTCATTTATTTTGCCACTACCAAGAGAATGTGAAAATACACCCAGCCATTGTCTCTGTCTAACTGTATACAGTATGTATTTAATCCACTATGGTTTTCAAATATTTTTTTTACCACTACATGTTTTGGATAATTCATGCTTTTAAGTGTGGAAGTTTTCATTTCATGTTTGTGCTGCTCCGCTCGTTGCACAGTTTGTACAAGGCTGGCTCTGCTTTCACTTGATTGCACTCCTCTTGTCTTGTTCCTGTTGCGACTTCACTGGCCTTTACTTCAGTGTGTGAACAAGCAAACTGCCTGCTTTGTGTCATACTTTAATTAAGATGTTATCCTTTGAGTCTTATCTGGTTTGAGTTGAGCTTATGGTGTTGGTTTCTTTGGTTGGTTTTTCCTCTTGTACTTCACAAGAACGCTATTAAGTTGGCACATGCTGGCAGACCTTCTCATTTAGAAAAGAGGTACTTTTGTGTATTTTTAAATAGTAATGGTACTTTCACTGCACAAAATGTGTCTCTTTATGGACTTCACAGAATGGGTTAGGATATATCTATTTTGCCTAACTTGTTATTCAATAGTTTCGTTAGCCACTACAGTTTCATAAAGACTGTTTTAATGTAATTGCTGTCCATATTCTTCCCAAGTAATCTCATAAGTTCTTAATAGGATGTCCAGTCTCTAGGCATTGCCTGAAAGGAGGACAGTTGGAGCCTGCTGGTAAGTCAATATTAGCATTACCATTCAGCCCACCATCCACTTTGGTTAAAAAACAAAATCCAACCCTGTTGGCTGTGATGCATCCACAGTCCATAATTGCAGTTTCACTGTGCTTTACAGTCGCCCGAATGCATGTCTTTCTAAACTCTTCTCATGCAGTCATCCATCACCATTTATGGAGCAGAAATATGGAAACATCACTGAAGAGCACATTCTAGAACTAGTTTTCTCTACCAAAATCATTTCGTGTCCAACTGTAAGATTTTCTCTCCTTCTTAAACTGTGACTGAACATCCCCACCTCTCTCAATCTTCTTTAAGTGGGAGATATTGCGATCTACACTCCATTCTCAAGGCTCAACTCTGCTTTAATTTAAGGAATAGTTTTAAACCTATAAGATTTTCTCTTTCTAAATGAAATACTGTCCACTTTTACGGTGTGTTATCTCATTCTCTCTTTGATCTTTTTTATCCTTCACTCACCCACTATGTCTTTGTTTGATGAGGATTCCATTCACATTCTTCTGACTGCAACCAGCTCTAACAGCAATTTCTCAGAAATAATAGCCTTTGTCTGCCAACAACGTTTGCAACAATAATACAATATTGCAACAAAAACAAAAACAATATTCCTATTATTTTCTAAGCTTATTCTTGGCTTTTGAACCAGTCACTTCCTCTTCACAAATTACTGCTAACAATCCTTGTTTATTTGGACTTTATATGGAGCACACTGGAATTCAGTGATCATGATATAATAATTTTTTGGCTATTGAATATATAACATATAATTTTCATGCAACCAATACAAAGACTTTAGCACCAACACTTTTATTGAGCAGGTCCCCATTTGCCACCAAAACAGTCCTGACCCATCAAGGCATGGCCTCCACTAGACCTCTGAAGGTGTGTATCTATGTATCTGGCACGAAACCAGCAGTAGCAGATCCTATAGCAAGTCCTGTAAGTTGTGAGGTGGGGTCTCCATGAACTTGTTTTTTCAGCACATGCTACACATGCTCAACTGGATTGAGATCTAAAACATTTGGTGGTCAAATAAAGACCTCAAACTTGTTGTTCCATTCATCCATCTAGGAACCTCTGTAGTTCAGCTAGGGACCGTGGAGGCCAATAATCACCACTGTATTTATTCCCATTTTACACAACCATTGTAGGATCTCCGGTCAACATTCACACATGCATTCAAACACTAGAGACAATTTGGAAATGCCAATTGGTCTAATCTGCATGTCTTTATACTGTGGGAGGAAACCAGAGAACCCTGAGGAAACCCAACAAGCGCATGCAAACTCCATGCACACAGACCCAACGCGGGAATCAAACCCGGGACCTGGAGGTGCAAGGCGACACATGCCACTCAGTTACTCAAACCTTTCTTGAACCATTTTTGCAGTGGACACAGGCACATTATCCTGTTGAAAGAGCTAAAAAGGGCTGTACCTGGTCAGCAACAATGTTTGGGTAGGTGGTGCATGTCAAAGTAACATCCACATAAATACCAGGACCCAATGTTTCTGAGCAGAACATTGTCCAAACCATCACACTGCCTCTGCCTCACACAATTTGGCCCTTGTTACAGGAGCTCAAATCTCTCTCTCTCACGCGCCCATGTTTTCTGCTTCCAACACATCAACTTCAGGGACAAAATGTTCACTTGCTGCCTAATATATGCCACCCACTTCCAGGTGCCATTGTTACAAGATAATCAGTGTTATTCACTTCACCTTTCAGTAGACATAACGTTATGACTGATTAGTAGTTTTGCTTTCAACCTTTAAGTGAACAGAAGTGATAGATCCCTTTAAACACATCAAAACAGAGGCTAAATGTCAGAGCATAACATATATGCACCTGAGCATAAATCAGTTTTTGACTCATGGTGTGTAAACAGACTCTCAACTCACTACACATTAAAATAATAAAAATACAAATACAAAATGCAATTCATAGCTGATGAGCATATATAGTAGGAAAACTGCTGTACAACATGCATTCAAGTCATGTAAATACACTTTAGGTATGTTATATACACTAATACTGTATAAGTTTAATGAACTACACTAAATCATGAAGTGAGCCAAATACCTGATTTACCCCGTAAAATTGCCTCCAGAAAATCTACCCTACATATTCGAAAAGGAAAAGTCATCTTCTTCCACATCACGCACAACACAGCGAAAGGAATGGAACTGCTTTTAGCTGCCAGTCATGAAGTAATGCATGCAAAGGGAGACTAATGCTTGTTTGCTTTTTTTAGAAAAGGCAAAAATAAAGAAGAAAAGCTCTTTAAAAAAAAAAATGCAGTGTTCCGAACCAAATAAGGAATTTTCTTCTGAGCGCTATTTAATCACCTTTCCTTGTGTCACTGTATATAAAATGTTTAAACCAGTTATATATATATTTTTTCTGCCATATGTACTAGTTTCTACAGTAAAATATTTAGGAACAATTTTATAGTTTTCACATGGAATACTAGAAGGCTGGAGGTATCCATTCCATTGCATAGCTAATCAGATATAAATTAGTTTTCTAAAAATAAAATCTGTTTCAAATGAGAGGTGTTTATACGTAAACTAATCTTAAGGGATATTTAATACCTTTATTAGACATTAGAGAAAATAAACATTGTTTTATTCATTGGGAATGCTTGAAAGCCTGATGCTATCAGCTCTTACAGGCATTCCCTTGTTGCGTTAGGAGCCACATTTTGTAGGTGGCCAACAAAGAGTTGGAAGCTCTGTGTCTATGTGTGTGTGTTATTAATGGCTGACAAGAAGCATATTTAGGCAGAGCTCTGTGTGATGTGTATGTGGCATCTTGACTAGCAGACAGGAGACGTATCCCTCTTTACGTTAGGTGCATGCTCAATGCCATGTGTCAGCTCCATGCTCCTGCATGTCTAACAAAGCCAGAAGACATTCACTGCAAACCTCCTCATGCTTAAATTTATCATAGGGATGTACAAAAAAAGAGAATATATCTCTGCAGAATGTGAGACGAATGTAGAAACAATCTGTGCTTTATATATATATATATGTATATGTATATATACACACACTACCGTTCAAAAGTGGGGTCACTTTCTAACTCCATGATCGTTCCAGATTTTTATTTCTTTCTACATTGTAAAGGAATGCTGAAGGTGTCCAAAAAATGCATTTATCTCCTTTGAACAGTTGATAAAAATTACATGAAAAAAGGAAAATTGCATCCAACACATACAGTACATCCTCTGTCTGAGACCAAAGCCACCATCTTTAAAATCACTGAAGAAGGATAAGAAATGCCCATCTTCATCATGGAAGTACAGGACAAGGGAATATCTATCTACTGTATCTTTACTGCTCAACCATAACATTATGACCACCCCCTTAATATTGAGTAGGTCAATCCTAAATTATCAAAATGACAGGTCAGGACATACCAAAAGTGGTGCAAGGAATTAAAACCCAGTGAATCGACTAAAGGGTGGCCATGGATGGCCATGGTCTCCATAGAAAGGCGTCAGAACACACACATCATTTTATGATTGATTGGTGAAGATAGATATTCCTTTGTCCTGTACAGTACCTCGACGATGAAGATGGGCATCCTTCTTCAGGTTGAAAATGGTCCAAGGAAGTAAAACATGAGAACCAGCGGCAGGGTCATGCGGGTCAAGGCTCATTGATGCACATCTAACCTGTGTAGTCCAATCCAATATAAGAGCTGCTGTTTCCTTAGAAAGGGTCAAAACACCCAGGTCATTACTGTTTTGGTGGCAAAAAGGGGACCTACTCAATATTAAAAAGGTGGTAATAGTCTTAGATCAGTGTGTGCATGTGTGTTGACATATTATATTTAAGCAAAATCACATTGGAGGGAGTGCTGTTGTACTGAATATCAGCATTACTGTTATGATCAAATCTAAAATCAATTTTGCTTTGCAGCTTACATTAGCTGTGAAAAAATAACACAGACGGCCTAGAGGCAATTCAGAACAATTTATACTGTATGCTCAACAAGTACAGTGCTTGACAGGTAGGTTGTCAAGTGTCCCTATACTTTTGCTAATATAGTGTACATATATATTAACATAGCATTTTCCTTCTTTGGGTCTGTCTGCTGCTAAAAAGAGAAACCATTTAAAACATGCTTTTATACATTTATAGTTTAATCTCCAGCGTATTTTATATTTTCTCTCTCTTAAGAATTCTTTATTCTTCTCATATCCCAGCTTCTTGTAGGCAGGTGTCAGAGTGCAGGGTCAGGCATTTTACAGCGCCACTGGAACAGACACGGTTAAGGGCCTTGCTCAAGGGCCCAACAGCGGCAACCTGGCGGAGCTGGAGCTCGAACTGCTGATCTTACGATCCGTAACTAAGAGCCTTAACACATTGAGCCACCACTGCCCCTAAATGCTCGAAAAACCTCAACTGTATTGTATTCACGATTTTGTTCTTTCGGTCATGACCCAACGCTCATGACCATAATTGAGGGTTGGAACAAAGATCGACCAGTAGATTGAGAGCTTTTCCTTTTGGCTCAACTCTCTTTTTGTCACAACTGTGCGGTAAAGCGACTGCAATACCGCCCCCGCTGCTCCGATCATCTGGCCAACCTCATGTTCCAATGTTCCATCACTTGTAAACAAGACCCCGAGATACTTAAACTCCTTCACTTGGGGTAACGACTTGCTCCCTAGCGAGTGCTTTTGCCTCCAGTCACCATGCTGAACTGAAAAAAATGACATGTAATTCTTTCATTGATCAGTAACAAGAACTGTTTTCCACTTTTTACAGGTCGTATTTACATATATTCACAAAACATATTTACTGTACATATATATTCATTTTTCAGTGCATGATCTTATTCTTGATCTGTATACATACAAATCCATATACACGCCCAACCCCCCCATACCACACACACACACACACACACACACACACACACATACAGTCTGGCCAAAAATAAATAAATAAAAATATCACCCCCTGGATTTAACTAAGCAAATTCATTAAGAGTCTTCCATTAGACATACTGTAATTACTGCAGTGATTTAATATGCAGCAAGTTATTTAACCCTATCTGATGCAGTGAGTAACTTCTCATTTCGTAAATACCACCATGTTGGAAGACGTACCTCATGGTCATGGAAAAGATATTAGAGTGTTTCACGGTCAAATTACTGGACTGCATCAAGAAAAGAAACCAACTAAGGAGAATGCTGAAACTACTAAAACTGGGTTAAGGACTGTCCAACGCACTATTAAACCCTGGAAAGATAGTGATGAACCATCATCTTCTAGGAAGAAATTCATTCATTCATTCATTCATCCTCTATACCGCTTTATCCTGTGATCAGGGTCGCGGGGGGCCTGGAGCCTATCCCAGGAGGCTTTCGGGCACAAGGCAGGATACACCCTGGACAGGGTGCCAATCCATTGCAGGGCACACACACACACACATTCACCCATCCATTCACACACTACGGGCAATGTGGTCGGAAAAACATCCTGAATGAGCATGATGGGAAATCACTTAAATGCATCAGAGCAAGAAGAGAGGCAAATGAATTGATGTCTAGGGGCAGTTTTATGATCTAGGTCTAGTCTTAGTAACATAAATCACTCATTTTCTACATACTGTATATGCATATATCCATCCAACTATCTGGGAACCTCTGTAGTACAACTAGGGCTAGATTTGAACCACATTCCATAAAGACAAACCACCTAACTATTATTTAATAGCTTTCTACCAAATTACAGAATAAGTCAACATCTGACCTGTTTAGTCAAAAAAAAAAGATGCAGCTTCTGCTTTCCCTCATTTTATATAAGTAAAGTGCTGACAGTGAATTACTGTTACATCAGTGTCAGAACTACTCGCACAATAGCTCTTCAAAGAACATCATAGATCAGAATGTTTTTGCTTCCTCTGACTCAGTGTTCATTTTGTATTCATATTTCACAAGACCAGAAACAACAACTGATCCTACAGTATGCACTTCAAAAACGCCATTTAATACTAAGTTTATATAGAAAATGTCCATGTTTCTGTTATTTGATGACATTCAATCTACCTAATCATCTAGAACATCATTACTGTTCAGCTACAATTAATATATCATTAGTAAACGATATGAGAAGAAATAATGTCGAATAAAATCACATTTTCATAACAGATCATTTCGCAGGAGATCTTAATGACACAGAGTGTACGGCTTTACCACTAGGCCTTTTGTGTTTCAAACTTAGTGTAGCAAGGCCAGAATATAAACACTAATTATGCTTGGAAATGTTTTCTCAGTGGTGCATTAAAAGTGAAGCAGCTCAAAGCTAGAAGAAAAAACATTAATGGTTTTAGCACACTGTTGTCATGTCTTATATCTATTTTCTATTTTAGTCCTGGTGATTGCTGACCACTACAAAACTACTAGGAGAAATAAAACTGTTTAAACATGGCTATGTTCTACAATAAGATGCAGTTTGAAATGTAAGGCAAAATCAAAAGAATCCCAGTGTTCTCCTGCTTTAGTCAATATGCTGGGTGTCTGGGTGAGATTTGATGGGCTTCACTGCAAAATTAACAACTGATGAAAAATGTAGTCTATGTATATAAATAAAATATAGATTTTGTCTTTATATTGGTCAGAACTCACTCTTGACATACATTGGAGGACCCGATACCCAATGGACAGAATATAATGAAACTTTGCCAGGCCTTCTGTATTTACCTGAAGTTTAATCTGCACCATAAATAAAATAAAAATGTTGAGTAGAAGGGACATTATGAGCACTTTTGTGCCATATGTTTTCACTGCAGCCATTCCTTTTTTGGACGAATATAGCGCTTTTTTCCTCAAAGTGGGTGTGGCTATATACGTCACTCAACAGAGCCAATCAACACGTCAATACAAATAGTACTGTATGTTGAACAAAGAAACGACCGTGATGTACTGTACCTACAAAGCGCCCAAAACCCTCACAAGGGCAACATAAAATGGATTACTCCGAAAAAGGTATGTAACTTTTGAAAACTGAACCTGTGTTGCCCTTAAGGCAAGTAATAATTTAATGAATGAGTTTTAAACGGTTAAAAAGAGGTATTCATATGGTTTAAAATGTTTAAAAAGTATTTCATGTTTATTTGTAAGTATTATTTAAAAATATTAGCGGTCTATTTTACTTCCGGTTCGGCGGAGTTAACTTCCGGTTCCGGTTTCTTGGTAAAGAGAGCAGGCAGAATTCATTATGGTATGGTCAGCAATCTGTCGCCATCCACGATAAAGCACTGTCAAGGCAATGCCGTAAGTTTATATACGTGTTTATAA
>JAQQZS010000036.1:16196927-16216448 GCA_030068045.1 Platyallabes tihoni | reverse complement strand
ATTTTGTGTGACAAACATGCAAAAGAATAAGAAATCAGGAGGGGGGCAAATAGTTTTTCACACCACTGTATTTGTTGTGTGTAGTAGAGCACTTTTGTGCTGCAGGTAATGCTGGTCCGCTCCGCTGGCTACCACCGCAAGAATATTTCACACTGTCCTACTCTTCATTCATGCTCCCTATGATGGCATTTTATCACCAAGGTTATAATGTTAGGATGGCGTTAAAATCTAACAGTTGGTTATATTTAAAGGGCATTGTAGGGATAGGATTCATAAAATGCTCACCTGGAATCATTAAAAAGAATGATATGAATAGTAATTATAATACTAACACCTGATTCCTTGCTTTCTAGCAAGATGTGTGTGTGTGTGTGTGTGTTGGTTCATGAAAGTGTATAATTCAAAGCCAAAACCATTCAAAAGGCCATTTAAAATTGCATCCCAACATTAATAATTAGATTTTGCTGGCATCTAAATTGGCTTTTTTGTTGTGCCAGAAGTAAAGATGTTCAGGAGAGAGTGAGAGAGAGAGAACGTGTTGTGTCCTGGCAGGTTTCTCAGAGAAAGCCACAGCTGGATGAGATCGTGTGTTGCTCTCCTCTGCCTCTCAACATCTGTTCGCGGCTTTTAATCTCATTTTCTCCTGGTGTTCCTCTTCACCACAGATTTACGACAATCAATGCCAAATAATTCAACAGCCATGGGATCAGCCTTGTGTTTTTGACAAAAAATTATTACAAAACTACTCCTTACATCTTTTATAGAAGTCTAAGAAAAAAAAAATCTGCCCTGTTAATAATAAAGTGCCATGTATGAGTATTCATCCCCTATGAACTTCCACATTAGACTTGACTGAGATCGTGTTTCATGAATCTACCCAAGAGCCCATAATAGTTAAATATCCAAAATAAAAATAATAATATACATAGTCTAAATGGACCTACAGTTCTATTCTGATTATTTTTTATTTATTTATTTATTTTTTACCTTTAATTACCTTCAGGTGGCATGGTGACGTAGAGGTTAGAATTGTAGCCGAGCACCCCTAGGGTCAGGGTTTGATTCCCACCTCAGGTCTGCATGTATTTAGTGTGCATGTTCTCCCCGAGATTGTTGGGTTTCCTTCGGGTACTCTGGATTTCTGTCACAGTCTACAGACATACATATCAGGATAATTGGCATTCCCAAATTGCCTGTAGTGTGTGACTGAGTGTGTGTTTGTGTGCCGTGCAATGGACCTGCCTACTGCGGCGAGTCCCCTGGGATAGACCCCAGGCCTCCAAGCATTACAGAGATTTAGTGAGAATGAATAATTACCTTAAAGAGATAAGTGTCATACAGTATAAGGAAAAAATAAGAGTCGAATAGGTGTCTCATAAGGAAACAGTATGTTTCATGAGGTTATATGTAACCAGAATTAAAATGCTGGTTAAACTGTGTAGAAAATTGTAAAGGAATAATTCACTTCAGGAAGTGCCCTTATTAGAAAATAATCAACTTCAGGGTCGTATCTGTAGCTCTGTCACACCTGTCTGACCTACAAACATCCATCCATCTATTATCTATAGGCCTTATCCTGTGTAGGGTTATGGGGCCTGAAGAAGGCAGGGTGCACCATGGGAACAAGCACACACACACACATACACACACAAATACGCACACACAAACAAGCACACACACACGCACACAAACAAGCACACACACACAAACAAACACACACATGCACACGCACAGCTATAAACTGCAGGCCATTTAGAAATACCAATCAGCCTAATCCATATACACTGACTAAAGGTGAGATTCAAACCCATTAATAAATACTAACATTAATAAATAAATAAATAAATGTGTAGTGCAGCTCCAATCTTCTGTGTGCTTTGAATCCTGCTGCAGTGATGTGCTTGAGGACTTTGTGCTGTTACAGGAATCTGCTGGATGGTTATACATGTGGATACAGCCTCAGAATTAGTTTCTCCATCAAGAAACATGGTTGATAAAGGTGGTGAGAACTTCAGGAAACTGTAAGTACTACCAAGGCATTGGAACAAGGGTTGTTATGAGCTCCAACATGCGCGCCAATGTTATGTTATGGTACCATAGACTGGTTAGGGAAAGAAAAGAAAAAACAGGTATTGGTTAAAACTGTTTTTTTTTCTTTTATTTGTTAGTGGGTTCACATTTGAACAAGTGATATTTAAATGTGAGGACCACAATGTCAAATTTTAATTTGTGCTCCATGTACAGTTTGTGTCTGTAGTTAACTTCAAGCCACAAAGGATTTTGAGTACAGGTATAGGGGACTACCACTGTTAAAAATGTATTGCATGGGAGTTTGTCCTTGTGCTAGCAACATAGCTATATAATAAGCTAACCAGACTCTCTGCTCCAAGCTGGAGACATATTCGGTAGTTATTGTGAACACGTCCCAAATTAAATAATCTAGTAGACCCATCACCAATTCTCCTCCCATGCAAAGTCTGTTTCTTTTAGTATTGGTATGAGTGAAGTCATAACATTTTGAAACCCAGAGAACTGTTATGGTGGGCTACATGTGGGGGCTCATCCGGGATTGTGGCTGCTGCTAGATTTTTTTTTTGTTTTTGTCGCACATATTGTGTTGAACAGTGCTAGGTGGCCTTTATCTTTTTTTTTTCTTTTTTTTGTACGTGTTTGAGGTAAAGTTAACATGCAGTCTGAACAGATACACGAATGGTGTGAAAGGAAATGCATTGATGTACAAAAAGCCACTGTATTAAGTGAGATTTCTGTAGATGTGACTGATGAAGTGATTTACAAAGTATTGGATGGGGATAAAATATTTGGTCATAGCAAAAACAAGAGGTAGGTGTTTAGGACACAATAAAAGGAGCGTAGTGCTAGTTGAGACTTCCAATGACATGACCAAGGCTAACATACCTGAACAGTTAGTAGCTGGAGATGGGTTGGGGCCTTGGGTAGTTAGTATTGGGCACATTCAGAGTTCCCAAGTTCCCAATGAAACAGAAGATTTCCAAACAAAGTTACTGTCATTCCTAGCAAATGAGGAGAAGACTTTATCTCCTTATCCCAAGTCCTGCTCCTGTGGCAGCCCCAGACCTAAATACAAAGCTTGTGAATGCCATCTCATCATTAGTAGAGAAGTGTCAGAGCATGCCTGTAGAGAGTCAAAGCTACCATGAACTTCGCTTATTCTCAGGGGTGAAGCCAACTCCCACATGGAGAAGAGGAGTATGACGCTTGGGCAGAGCAGACCACCTATATGTTGGATGAGTGGCAGTGCTCTGATACAGCTAAGAAACAGAGAATAGCTGAAAGCCTTAAAGGACCAGCAGCTGATATTGTTCAATGCTTAAGAGTCAGTAATCCCCATGCCACTGCCAATGACTATCTAAAAGGCCTGGAAACTGTTTTTGGCACAACAGACAGTGGAGCTGACCTCATGGTGAAGTTTCGCAACACATTTCAACAAGAAGGCAAGAAACTGTCAGCATACTTACTTAAGAGATGATCCTTGAAAGACAGATGGTAAAGAGTGTTGATTCCACAGCACGAGTTAGGAGAGCTGAGTGTCCTACTGCCTCAGCTACATCAGCTCAGGCAGATCCTTGAAAAGTAGAAATATAAAATGATCCTGCTATAGAGAGCCTCCAAACAGAATTGCAAGGTCTTAAAAGTGAGGTTACATGTTTGATTTCTGCTCCTGTTGTCACGAACTAACCAAGGTGAAGCAGAAGACTTAGCAGTTAGCCCGTTTAGCGTGGATGGTAAACCCAAACGCGGAAGTAGCGCGAGTCGGCAGGATAACCACGAGTAATATTCTTAGAACTCTTTCGGAGTGAGAGCAAGGATTTACACAAATAAACCCGTGTTCTAAACACACACTCGTCAGGAAGAAAGACCCGAAATAGGTGAGTACTCACAAATACGATGCTGAGCGTCGGAACCAGCATGGGCAACTCAATGACTGAGCGATGTGTTGCGCCATTTTGTCTCCTTTTATGCTTCCTGAATCGCGACCGTACTACTTCCAGGTCCTAGTGCCAGTCGCGGAGCGAGTGCGCATGACAGTACCCCCCTGTCCAGGACCGGCTCCAGATGAAAGGTACCATGGGAGAGGTAGTGAATGGTTTAAGTTGGGAGGTGTGGAAGACCGGGTGGATCCGGGGGCCGCAGGCAGCTGGAGCCAGTAGGTGACAGGGTTTATACGGAGGGTGATGCGATAAGGGCAGATGAATCTAGGCGAGAGCTTTCGTGATTCAGTGTGGAGGTGGAGGATTCTGGTGGAGAGCCATTCCTTATCATCTACATTGTACAATCGTCCCGGTGGGTGTCGATGGCGATGCTGGGTGGTGTAGCGAACGTTAGCTTGCTGGATGGAATGATTTGCTTGATTCCACAGCCGTCGACACCTGCGGTCCAACTGTTGGGCTGACGGTACGTCAACCTCCGGTTCTTGGTGATCGAACATCGAAGGTTGGAAACCGTGGCATACCTCAAATGGGCTTAGATTTGTGGCAGACGAGATGTGGAGATTATGGGAAAGTTCTGCTCAGATGAGGTAGCGAGCCCAGGAGCACTGGCGATTGGCGATGAAGCTCCAGTTGTTTTTTGGTCCGCTCCGTCTGACCATTAGTCTGAGGGTGGTATCCTGATGACAGACTGCAGGTGAAATTGATTAGACGGCAGAAGGCCTTCCAGAACCGAGCTGTGAACTGGAGCCTCCTGTCCGAGACGATGTCCTTTGGGAACCCATGCAGACGGACTACGTGCTCTAATATCAGCTCGGCTGTATTTTTGGCTGATGGGAGTCCGGCGAGGGCCACCAGGTGCATGGCCTTGGAGAATCGATCGACGATGGTTAAGATGGTGTTTTTCCCTTCGGAGACCGGCAGGCCTATGATAAAGTCTACGGCAATGTGCGTCCAGGGTCGGTGGGGAACCGGGAGTGGCTGGAGCTCCCCTGGTGTCGGTTGATTGGTATCTTTAGCCCTGGCACACACTGGGCACGCCTGGACGAACTCGTTGATGTCCTTCACGATAGAGGGCCACCAAAATTCACGCTGGATAAATTGTAGAGTGCGGCGTGTACCCAGATGTCCTGAGAGGGGTGACGAGTGGCCTCACTGAAGGACTTCCACTCTCATGGGGCTGGGCACGTAGAGTCGTCCAGGTGGCACGCCTGCCGGTTGAGCTGTTTTAGGTTTCGTGATTAGTCCAGACAATGAACGGCTCCCTGACACCCTGGAGCCAGTGACGCCATTCCTCCAAAGCCCCGTTTATGGCCAGCAGCTCGCAGTCCCCTACCCCATATCGCTGCTGAGTGGGGTCAAATTTTTTGGAGAAGAAACTACATGGGTGTAGTTTCTGATCTGGACCTCGCTGGGAGAGAACAGCCCCAGCGCCCACATCTGAGGCATCCACCTCCACAACGAAAGGTTTGTTGGCATCTGGATGAAGAAGGATTGGGGCGGTGGTGAATCGCCGACATAGTTCATTGAAGGCGGAGATGGCAGCAGGACTGAGGGTGAAACGATGAGATGATGGGCGGGTCAGAGTGGTTAAGGGTGCTGCAACCGTACTGTAGTCCCGGATAAAGCGACGGTAGTAATTCGCAAACCCGAGAAACCATTGAAGTTGCTTGAGGGTCTTGGGTAGGGGCCAATGACGCACAACTTCAAGTTTCTGCGGGTCCATGGCCACACCCTGGGGCGAGATGACAAAGCCCAGGAACGTAGTGGAGCGCTCGTTAAAAGCGCACTTCTCCAACTTACAGTACAGTTGATGGGTGAGCAATCTCTTTAAGACTGCTCTAACATGTTGAACGTGTTCTTCAGCTGTGCGGGAGTAAATAAGGATGTCGTCTAAATAAACGAATGCCCACCGGCCTAGCATGTCCCGGAGGACATCGTTTATAAATTGTTGGAAAGCAGCGGGGGCATTGCAAAGTCCAAAGGGGATGACGGGACTTTCATCGCCCTCTCTGATGCGCACCAAGTTGTAGGCACTCCGGAGGTCCAACTTTGTGAAAATGGTGGCACCAGAGAGGGCGTCCAGGGCTGAGTTGGTGAGAGGCAGTGGATGTCTGTTTTTGATGGTGATGTTGTTGAGCCCTCGATAGTCGACACATGGGCGAAGTTTGCCGCCCTTTTTCTTCACGAAGAAGAACCCCGCGGCGGCAGGTGAGGAGGAGGGCCTGATGGTGCCTTGGCGGAGAGCGTTGGATATGTACTCCTCCATCGCCTGCGTCTCTGTGGATGAAAGAGAGTAGAGGTGGCTGCGGGGTGAAACCGTGCCTGGCTGAAGGTCTATTGCCAGATCGTAAGGGCGATGAGGAGGAAGATGTGCGGCGCGTTGTTTGCAAAAGAACTCAGCCAGGTCCCGATAGGTGGCGGGGATGGCGTTGGTGTCGATGTCGAGGGCCTCAGACTCCCTAGAGCACGTCCCAGCCGAAGCCCGCAGGCAGAGTTTGGTGCATGTCAGGCCCCATTGCAGAATCCGGTTCTGTGTCCAAGAGTTGAAGGGGTCATGTTGGATCAGCCAGGGATGTCCCAGGATGATGTGTGGCGGTGAGATGGTGGTGAGATGGAACTGGATCTGCTCATGATGTTGATTGATAGAGAGGGTGATGGGTTGGGTCTGAGCGGTGATGGGGCTGGATGGAAGGGGCCCCCATCGACGGAGGTGACTCGAACGGGCTGGGATAACGCCTCGACTTTTATCCCCAGTTCTTTGGCATAAGAAGAGTCAATGAAGTTACCTGCGGCACCGGAGTCGATGAACGCAGTGCTTCTGACTCGTTTGTGGCCAAACTGGAGATGCACTTGGACCATGGGACGGGAGATATTGGTCGTGGTAGAGGAGAGTTGTAGAAGACCTGGTGAGCTGCTCTCGTCTCTCACCGGGTCTGGGCGTTTCCCGGTCGGAGAGGGCAGATGGCTCGGTGGTGTGCCGCGGACCCACAGTAGGCACAGAACCCATCTCGGAACCGTCGCTCCCGTTCCGGGCTCCAGGGTTAACCACGGCAGGAGGTGAAGAACCGACATGTCTGGGAATGGAGGTGGTGATGGGAAATCGTGCTTCAGGAACCCGGGTCTGTGCGAAGAAGGTTGAGTGTCGGGGTGTAGCATAAGGCAGTGGTGGCATGGTTGGCGGCAGGGTTCGAGGGGTTGGTTTTGGACGAGATAGCAGGCATTGGTCAATCCGGAGGGCTAATTGAATAAGACCCTCCAGCGTAGCGGGAAGCTCTCGTTCAGCTAGCTCGTCTTTAATGCGGGCGGCCAGTCCCTCGTAATAGGTCGTCCGGAGGGCGGCGTCTCCCCAGGTGGTCTGAACCGCTAAGGTTCGGAAATCAGCGGTGTAGCAGCTCACGGACTACGCTCCCTGCTGCAGGTGGTACAGCTTGGTGTCGGTCTCCACCTCAGAGTTTGAGCGAAGTACCGCCGTGGCCCACTCCGCTGGCCGCCCGGACAACAACGAAACGAGAAGAGCTATGCGCAATCGATCTGTGGAGTATTTGGTGGAGTTAAACTCAAACACAAGATCTAATGCAGTTAAAAAAACACTACACTTCCCGTCTGTGCCGTCCCATTTATCCGGTAATGAAATGAAAGTATCAGAGGAGGCGGGTTGCGGCGCAACCGCTGCGACGGGCGGCCGGCTAGCCGAGTGAGAAACAGCTTCGCGGAGCGCCACGTTCTCCTGCCGCAGCTCCGACCACCTCGCGGCGCAAGGCCGCGACGTCTTGGACGCTACGGCGAAGAGATGCGACTTCTCCGGTTAGCTGATCAATCAGCTCGGCATGCCGGTTTACCACATCACAGAGGTGCGAGTGATCCGCTGGGTTCACTGCGCGAGGCTCAGTCATTCTGTCACGAACTAACCGGGATGAAACAGAAGACTTAGCAGTTAGCCCGTGTAGCGTGGCTGGTGAACCCAAACGCGGAAGTAGCGCGAGTCGGCAGGATAACCACACGAAATATTATTAGAACTCTCTCGGAGCGAGAGCAAGAATTTACACAAATAAACCCGCGTTCTAAACACACACTCGTCAGGAAGAAAGACCCAAAATAGGTGAGTACTCACTAATACGATGCGGATCGTCGGAACCAGCATGGGCAACTCAATGACTGAGCGATGTGATGCACCATTTTGTCTCCTTTTATGCTTCCTGAATCGCGACCGTACTACTTCCGGGTCCTAGTGCCGGTCACGGCGCGAGTGCGCATGACAGTCTTTATGTGTGATTTATTTATTTATTTATGTTATTTATTTGTGCTCTGGTTTGACAGGCTCTGGTTTCTGGTCGAAAGGTTGGGGGTTCGAGCTGTCACTACTAAGCCCTGGAGCAAGGTCCTTAACCCTATCTACTGCAGCAGAGCAGTATCCTGACCATGCAGTGACCCTGGACTCTAACCCCAGAATATAGTTCACTGTGCTGTACGGTAAATGTGACAAATAATTGAATTTTAATTTTAATATCATGCTTGCATAAATGTCATCAAAGCCAGAAAGGAACTTAAAAACAACATAAAGAAGAAAGATGAAGCAAAACTAAGGTAAGTGGTGTAGATAATTGAATAATAAATTGATAAAGGCTAAGATGACAATAAGATAACAATAGCTAAACTGTTTTTTTCTTTGGCCATGTAGCAGCTAGCTAGGAGTTTATTCTTGGTTTGGAGCATGTAGTGTTAATTACTTGAAAAGATATTTTGGTCTTTTAATGTACTATATATAGAGTATAAAAGATGCCACTTTACTTTCTATAATGTAAATACTGTATTGATTATCTAATAGGGAAGCTTGATCTCTCACTAGATCTGGCATGCAGAATATACAGTAATGCTTACTCATTCAGACAGTTATCATGTAACTGACCCATCATATTGAATCTGGGTAATATAATGGCAGTAAAGAGGAAAAATAGCAGAAGAACAATAGTATTTTATTGCATTGAGCCCCACTGTACCTACAATCACCTGAGTGCTGAGTCAATGCAGTTTTGGGGTCAAATTGCATTATGAAATAAATCGGTATTGTGATTTTAATAGGATTTTTGCAGTGTTGACACAGGGTATTAAGTTTTTCCATCCTGACTACCCAGGGAGATTTAGTTCAGTGTTTTTGGAGGCATGTGTCTCATTGCAGACTGCAGACTGAGTTACAATATCTTTTTTCTGGATTTAAATGTTAAAAAAAAACAAAAAAAAAAGCATTACACCAAAGATAACAATGAAGCAATTTTAGAAATATGTTGTACCCAAATTGCAGTTATTGTGTGTATTTTAAACCTAAATAAATATTATTGTATTATTGATCCTGAACACACACACCCAAAATAATCTTATTGAGGAAATGTTTTAAATGCAATAAAAGAATAGATAAATAATCTGTATTGTGTATTCTTCTTAAAATTGATTGAGGAATTCAAAGCCTGAAATTAAATTAAGAAAGAATAATATCTTTATTTGTGGCGTGATGACCCAGGCATAGGTTTATCTAATCGTGAAGGTCAAAAACAGGCAAATGCACTGATGGCCTACATACAAATATCCCCATTACATCTATTCTACTGCTCATCAAATGAACATACAAAATTCACTGATCAGACATAAAACTGAAACACAAAATATTAAGCCAAATGCTTAGTAGGTTCCCTTTGTGCCGCCGGGGCAGCTCTGGTCCCTGGAGGCATTATTGCACAAGGACATTAGTGGCAGATCCAGGATGTGTGGTGGGACCTTCATGAATCGGACTTGTTTTTCCAGACGTTTTTATGAATGCTGAATCGGATTGGGATCTCTTTGACTGTTAAGCCCCATATGCAGACTGTGACGAGAGAGAGAGAAAGAGAGAGAGAGAGAGAGAGAGAGAGAGAGAGAGAGTTATACACTGCCTGGACAAAAAAAGTTGGCATTTCATAAGGGTCAAATGAATGGGACTATGAATATTTGAAATTATTGGAAATGGGTAAAGAATCCAACACATTATCAAAACCTGGAAGGGTACTGTTAAACCCTCAACTTTGTGGAAGAAACATGGTCTGAAAAAAAAAATCATGAATGGATGATCACTTATGCACTTGGTGAAGTTTCATGGTGAAAAAATGGTAAAAACCATAGCTATGTTTAACAGTGAACGTAAGAGCATTTCCATTCACACAGGATAAGAACGCACAGGATTAAGACTAAACAGCTGTGTGGCCATTATAAATCCAAAAAAAAGCTTTTCTAGGGATTGTGGAGGAATGGAAATAAGCCTTGTCAGGTAGTCAGGTATAGACTCAGCAATGTTCTGATGACCAGAACATACTGAATGACCAGGGTATGACAACAACAGTTTTTCTTTCATGATGGCACAGGATTTACTTAGATTGTGAAAGAGTGTTATTGGTAGTGTGAGGAATAAACTGGACACCATATTGTGTGCTGTAATCAAAGCTAAAGGTGATTAAATGAAATCCTAAAGTAAGTGACTTTTTTGGCTAAGCAGTGTGTACAGTATATATAGATAGACATGTCATGATTTATTTGCATAGTTCCAAATGTATAAAATAAAACTTTAGATCAAAGTTAATGCAAAAGTTTTTTTCATATACAGTACAGTAGTGCCCTGAGAGTTATTGTGGGATTTCAAAACCAGTGCTCAGTGTACTGTTTCAAGACCTAATGAGTGTAGGGGAAAAGTGTCAAAGTTTTGTTATTGTGTCTTGATGGTTTTCTCAACAAATCAGACATCCTTTTAGAAAAAGAAAAACCATGACAATTCAGTTTAAATTATTATGTAGCTCTTTACAGTAACTTATAATGTACAGTATATTACTGCATATTTCTTAGTCATGATATGAGCGCCTACAAACCCCATACTTTTCTCCTTAAAGTTACAACAATCAGAACAATGAATCTGATTGTAAATTAACACAAATTTAGGTATGTAGATATCCCAAACAAAATTAGTGGACTAAGGGTATTACATATAATTTTAATTATAGATTGTTTAAAATGTACAGTATGTAGGACCAACAATAAATAACAAAAGTCCCGAAGCTATATTAATAAATATTTGTTGTGAAGTAATATTTTGAAATTATATTTTGATTCCAATCTGCGAATTCTGTGTTTTGGGTCATCATTATAATCTAATATAAGAGCCACTGTACCTACAATGATGTTGATGCTAATGAGGAGTGATACATTTAGCCCCAGCTGTCATGACTGTGGTAAGAAAAGGGAATCTGAGAAAAGGGAAAAACTACCTAAACCAGTTCAGCAATAGAATACTGTAAGTAATCACAAGCATATGGGGAAAGTGGTTAGCATTGATTGAGAAAACATACATCAGCTCCATGACTTCATGACTTCACCAATTATTCCTCAATCTATAAGGAAGCATCAAGACTCTTCCCTGTCTCAGAATCCAGGTGGGGGAATGAACATCTCCTGGCTGTCTTGAAATTAGGAATAAACGTCTACCACCAAGCATTTAAATTATCAATATTTAATTAACATAAACCAAGTGACATGCTGTACTAAATTCACTTAAACCTGGTTTTAGTTCAATAAACTTCTTAGACCCGATCTATTCATGGTTTAAACAGGGACTATAAATCACCTTGTATGTTAAGCTTTGGATGAGTCACATTTCTAAATGCTTTCCATGTAAATGTAAAAAATAAACAATGTTTCTGGTCTCCCAACAGTAATATCACAATGAGCTCACAATGAGATCAAACAAGCATGACTGATCATAATGTCTTACTGTTGGGAGACCAGAATAGCTCTGGGTCAGTGGTAGCTACTGTACAGTAGGTGGTTAAGGCATTGGACTATGGTTCAGAAGGTTCCAGGTTCAAACCCCACGACCACCAAGTTGCCACACTTGGGCCCTTGAGAAAGGCCCTTAGCCCTCAACTGCTCAGATGTATAATGAGATAAAAATGTAAGTTGCTCTGGATAAGGGCATCTGCCTAATGCTGTAATGTCAATAAGACTGTACTGCAGTCCTGATACTACTTTGAGCACTAATGCATTTTCTAGCACTGAAAAGCTGGATGGATAGGGACCTCTAAAAGCAACTTCTTAATCATAGAATCCATGCCTCCAGAGTCTCCAGCAAGCAGAACTGTAAGCAGAATTTTTTAATCAAATTATGCTTAATTGTGAAAGCAGACACAAGAATTCACAATATGGCTTTGGTAGTGTTCATGATTTCAGACAACTATGGAAACAAAGGATTTATGACAGTGGAAGATGTGGCAATGAGTAGCAATTTAAATAAATAAATGAATTAAATAATTAATATTGAGTTAAAAATAGAATTAGATGTAATATAAGCAGAGCTTCACAAAGGATCCTGAATGCAATATATCTTTGGCTAGGTCACTGAGGATAAGTTATTGCCTTTTAGCATATTTTAAGCAGGCTATCATGATTCATTTACTGAGTAGTGGCTTCCAACTGGCCATTCTGCAATAAAGGTCTCTGATTCGTGGAGGGCTACTGACATGGGTGTCCTTTTGGGAAATTCTCATATCTCACCACCTCACCTCCAGCGTTCCATTAAAAAAAATCCGTCAGGCTCTCAATCAGCAAAGCCCTTGTTCATGTTTGCTTCAATGTCACACTGGCTTTAAATATGTTCTGTTTAAATCTGGTGAAAGTCAATGCGTTCTTCAGAAATGTTTTAATATTCTTCACAAGATCTACATCTAATTTTTTTTTTAATTTTTATAGAACTTTATTAATCCCAGAGGGAAATTGCTCAATTTTCGCATATCCCAATTAGGAAACTGGGGTCAGAGCGCAGGGTCAGCCAGCTTACGGAGCAGTGCCCCTTTAGCAGATAGGGTTAAGGGCCTTGCTCAAGGGCTCAACAGTGGCAACTTGGCGATGCTGGGGTTCGACCTTCCGATCCCAGTAACCCACAGCCTTAACCGACTGAGCCACCACTGCCATCTATATGCACATCTGAATTTCGATCAAATTGCAAACATATCTCAAGGATGATCTGGATGGCCTTGAGCGCCAGGAGTCACAGGAAATGTCATGCATACTTATAAAAGCATGTGGTTTACTTGTGGCTTACAGATGCTTTTCTAATATGTATCACAGGTTTTTATTATTATTTATGCATTTATGAGTGTACTAACTAACTAACCAGATTTGCTCTTGTTTTCCTTCCCAGTTACTCAGCCTTTTTATTTGCATTAAGCAAGATCTCACCAACAGACTTTAAAGACAGTAAAATAAAGTCAATCTAATCATTGCTGTGTTTGTTTGCTCTCTTAAAGATTATTCTCCCCAGTACAGGCAATAGAAATCACTATTTGCATATCGCTGAAGTATGATTGTTGACAACTATAGAAAGAAATGTTTTTTTTTAAAGGGCAGAAATATGATGTAACTGGTCTGTTTTCAGATTATCTTCTTTTAAAAATAATAATAAATAATAAAATTATAGTTAAGTGCAATATATTTCACAAATTGGGACAGCAGCAACAAGAGGCAAAGGAGAAGTATTGATTTCAAAGTAAAACGAAAGTTTATTAGACAACACAAAGGTAGAAAATCAGTACATGATATTGCTCTTGATTTAGGGACATCAAACCCATGCTGTATGTTGCAGCTACAATACACTGCAATATCACATATAGCTTTAAATCCAAACTGGAAAACATCTGACTTCAAAGAATAGATCTCAGAATTTAAGCAGGATTTTTTTTAAATATAAAAAATATGATGTAACTGGTCTGTTTTCAGATTATCTTCTTTTAGCCTTGGGCCAGGACTCCTGGAAGAAATTGTTTTAAAAGTAAATGCTGAGCAATCATATATAATAGAGTGAAAGCAATTTTGCATTATTTGCCTTCATTCTTGAAAAACACTCTGACATGCCAAGTAATTTATCTCAATTTAACACAAATACACTATGTGTGAACATCCCATCAAATACTCACTCCTGGCATTTATACACAGATTCCACTTCACAGGACTGGAGTAGAGTATACTTAAGTGATGTATCTGTTTAATGACAAGTTGTTTATCTCAAGAGGGTTAGGAAATGTGTTTAAGCAGGGGCGTTAGCATACTGCACTGCATTCTGCCATTTCAGAACTGAAATTCTAGACCCCTGTCATGCAAATTTAACTCCTGTAATAGCAACAATTACAAAGAATGTAGATATTTGAATTGCAAATCCAAAGGCATAAGTGAACATCACTTATCCGATAATTGAAGGATCATGCTATCTATCTATAGGTTACAGTTAATTAATGTAACCATTATGCACTCTACTCCAAATACTTCTACAGTACTACCCAGATCCTATTATTGCAAACCTGAAGCCTGCTAGCACCCTGTTCCATTCAGCAGGAACCCTGAAGTTGTATAACATTGTCATATTGGTGAAATTATATTGTTGTAAAAAACATATCAGGACACCGGTGTGTTTTGAAAGTTTAGGAAGGTAAAATTTTTATTTGAAACATTGGGATAAAGTTAAATGAATGACCAAAAGACAATCTTGCAAATACAACCTCAAAACATAGTTAAGTGCAATATATTTCACAAATTGGGACAGCAGCAACAAGAGGCAAAGGAGAAGTATTGATTTCAAAGTAAAACTAAAGTTTATTAGACAACACAAAGGTAGAACATCAGTACATGATATTGCTCTTGATTTGAACTGGAAAACATCTGACTTCAAAGAATAGATCTCAGAAATTAAGCAGGGTTTTTTTTATTTTTTCATTTTCATTTTTGGCTACAGACTTAATGCTTTGGTAAATTGTGCTAGTCTAGTATTTTCCTGACATGGAGGAGTTATTTTGTGGTGCTCATTGTTTGACAAAGCAATATATGTGCATTTATTAAAATCAGCAGCAGATACCCTTGAGGACCTGTGGTTAACATTCAGCAGTCACTGTCAAGACCAGGGTTTGAGTCCCACTCAGGGAACTGGCTTTACTGCAAAGGAAAAGGTTAAAAAAATGTACTGTTAGCAGTATGAACATTTCAAGGATGTATTTCAGAAGAGAGCTAAATAAATCTATCAATAACTGTTTCAAAGTCATATTCGCAAAATTGTTACTGTACATTATCATGTACATAGTCAGTATTGGTCCATGGTCATGTTACTATAGTGATTCTATGTTTCAACAACATATAATCTTACTAATCTAATATTAACAGTGTTTCAAAGTCTGTAACATGTTGAAAGTCTGAATGTTGCCACACCATTTTGACCACCAAAACGCATGCTGGTTAAAAACTCCTGATCTCATCCAAGTGACCCTGCTCCTTCTAATAGACTGTGACTTATACTGTACCTACAGTAAACAGGACACCTTTGCCTACTTACACCAACACAAAGTAATATTGTTTAATCTTATCAAAACATTTAATTTAGGGGCAAATGGTAGAATACCACTAAAAATACATTTTAGTGAAGTTTTACAAAACAGCTGATTAACAGCAACACAGCTTTTCTGTTGACCATGCATATTAAGAGACATGATTATGTAAAAATGAAAAATGCTCTAATAATGTGAAAAGACTGTAGCATGTGACTAATTGGAAGTAATATTACTTAACCCTCCCATTCAATATCACAACCAGCCATTGCTGACTAAACATATTTACAGTGCCAATAGAAATGTTTCCCTTTTTCAAGTTTTCCACATTTTGTTATGTTTCACACTCATCTAAAATAGATTAAAATCCTTTTTTATTATTATTATTCTAAACATAATACTCTACTCCAGATGTTTGGAGTGTTTTGTATATAGCATAATCCTTTAGATGTCCGTACAGCAGAGAATCTTTAAACAATGACTGAAGATGCATCTGTTTCTTCAATACTTGGACTAATCCCGCCCCCCACCCCCCACCAAAAAAAAAAATTGTTAGAAATCTAGTAACCCATTTAGGCACTTAGTTAGTAACCAACTATCTATCCAGTGACAGAAACTTCAAAGCACAAGTCACTCTGGATAAGAGCATATGCTAAATGCTAATTAAGAAACCTGACCTTGACCCTTGTCAGCTTTCCAATTACAGGCCGATATCAAACTTCCCCTTTATCTCTAAGATTCTGGAAAAGATAGTAGCATAGCAGCTATGTTCACATCTACATACAGTAGGAATGGCAGAAATGATCAGTCAGGATTTAGGTCTCATCACAGCACAGAGACAGAGCTTGTTAAAGTAGTAAATGACCTCCTATTGGCCTCTGATCAGGGTTGCGACTGGAGTTTCCTACAGTCTACCTGAGCCTCCAATAACGAACTGGACTCCATATTAACTTAAACACATCTCCTCTTATACTGAACTTCCAGTCTCACACAGTATGGTGCAGATCAATCCCTGCTATCCGTTTTACCCAAATGAAGATGGGTTCCCTGTTGAGCCTGGTTCCTACCTAAGGTTTCTTCCTATTACCATCTCAGGGAGTTTTTCCTTGCCACTGTTGCCGTCGTCCTCAGCTTGCTCATCAGGGACAGTCTTATCATTTTGATTCATACACATTCACATTTTATACAAACTTAGATAATTCTTTTGATTGTGTAAAGCTGCTTTGCGACAATGTCAACTGTTAAAAGCGTTATGCAAATAAAATTGAATGGAATTGAATTGAAAATGCCTAAATGTAAATGTAACTAAAATATGTAATCTACATAAGTATTCAGACCCATCACTTAGTACTTAGTTAAAGCACTCAAGTTGCTCGGCAGCAACAACAACCTAATTTCTGCTTGGGAATGATGTTACAAGCTTGGCACACCATTCTTTTAGACCTTTTTTCCCATTCTTCTTGACAGAGTTGTTCAAGCACATCCAGGTGGAATGAAAGGATCTCCAGAGATGCTTTGAAGGGTTTAGATCCAGACTCTGGATGAGCCACTCCAGAACTTTCACAGAGTTGTTATGACACCACTCCTATGTTTTTCTTGGCAGTAAGCTCTGGTTGAAATGTCCATTACCCCAGCCTGAGATTCTGAGCACTGATGCTGCCACCATAATGATTGACCGTAGGGATGGTATTAATAAGGCAAAGGTCATTGCCCAATTTCCTGATTCCACATAGTTCAATCTTTGAGTCATCTGATCAGAGGATTTTGTTTCTCATGCTCTGAGAGTCCTTCAGGGGTTTTTCTTTTGGCAAATTCCCAGCTGGCTGTCATATGCCTTTACTGACGAATGGTTCTGACTGGCCACTGTACGATATAGGCCTGATTGGTAGAGTGCTGCAGTAATTATTGTCCTTCTTTAAGTCTAACCCATTTCCAGAAAGGAACTCTGGATTTCATTTAATGACCCTTGGGTTCTTGGATGACTGTCTGATCAAGGCCCTTCATCTCTGATTACTCAGTTTGGTTGGGAGGTCAGATCTGGGAAGACTTTAGTTTGTTCCAAATCTCTTCCACTTCAGAATGATTGAGGCTACCATGATCTTGGGAACTTTAAACGCTGCAGAAATTGTATCCTTTCTTAGATCTGTGTCTTGATACAAATCCTCTCTTTCACAGGTCTATAGACCAGTCTCTTGGCTTTGTTTAAACTCTGCCATATATTAATTATGGTGACACCTGTATAGACATGTGTGTGCGTTTCCTAATTATATCCAGTGAACTCAGCTAGGCACAGGTGAACTCCAGTGAAGTCGTAGAAGCATCTCAAGACTCACTGATAGAAGGAGGAGGATGCACCAGACCTCATTTGCAAGAGTCATAACAAAGAGTCTGAGCCCTTAAGTAAATGGAATTTTTCAGTCATTATTATTTTTTATATGATAAAAAAACACTCCAAACACCTGGTTTTACTTTGTCATTTTGAGGAACTCTGAGTGGAACTGTGTGGAATTCTGAGCGAAAATAATTGAACTTTCTGCCTGAAAACTTTCTGTCGGCAGTGTATTGTATATTGTTAATGTATATTCCAAATAGACTTCGACATAAAGCAGTGCCGACCAAATGACAATAGTGTTTACCTGCAGAGGTACAGAGTTACTGACAAGGTTTTTTTTTTTACTTGTCCCTTCCATCTTTGGGAGCTTTCTTCCTTGCTGTTCTCATTCTTGGCTTGCTCTCTGGGAATCAAGACAGAGACATAGGCAAGGGATTACTGATTCAGGTTTCTTAGAAGTTCATGGAAAAAACAAGTAACCCCTTCAGAAAGTGTTAGTGAGAAATTGCAGCAAAGATAAGCTTGGAAACACGTCTGAATCCTGATATCCTGATTTACTGGGTGACCTTTATTGAGTGATCGATAGACACAGATGATCAATACACAGTTCAATACACATTCACATTCCATACAAACTTAAATAATTATTTTGATTGTGTAAAGCTGCTTTGAGGCAATGACAATTGCTAAAAGCGCTATACAAATAAAATTGAATTGAATTGAATTGAATACACCATCCCAGTTATCAGACTATCTGTTGTGTACACATTAGAGCATAAACAATTAAATAATGGGACACATTGTCCTCAGAAGGAATGTCCTTGTAATGACTTTTTAAATATTCGACATACAGCACAAAATAGGAAACTGACACAGCATAATAATAATAATAATAATAATAATAATAATGCAAAGGATTGACACACTCAGGGTGTACCTTGCCTCATGCCAGAAGTCTCCTGGGATAGTCTCCAGGCTTCCTGTGACAGTGTACAAGATAAGATTATAATAATAATAATAATAATAATAATGATCATGATGATGGTGAAACAGTTGTGCAGTGGATCCAGGGTTTGTTTTTCTTTCCATCTTTCCAGACATGCTGCGAAGATTTTGGTTCCTCTAAATTGTCTCTAATTGTGTGTATGTCTGTGTGTGTGCGTGCGTGTGCACTGTGAGGGCATCCATCCAAGCACTGGCATCCATCCAGGGTGCTTTTCGGCTGCGTACTCAGACTAACCTACAAACTGTGTGACACGAAGACACACAGGAGTCTAAAGCCTCCTCTAATAACTAACCTTTCCCAGAGCAGACAGACATAAGAACCAATATGGCAGGATTATCTAAGACTGAAAATATAGAAGCTTACTTTATATGGAACATCCACTATAATTATCATCACCATCTCTAGCATATTTATCATTTACAAAGCAAAGACATTGTCGAAGTCGGCCATCTCTAATGCCTGACCTTCAGTATACAGTTATTAATTCCTGATCAAAGCAGCAGGTAGACAGTGTCATGTTGAAAGAAAGAGGGTTTCAGCTCTGATGACTTGTAGCTAAGCTACAGGGAGCTTATTATCCAGCAATTTTAGCCGGAAAATCCAACACTCTGAACTGTAATGTCATATATGGCTTGTGCAGTATTCAGCTGAATGGTCCCTATTTAAAAATAGGGACCACCTCCCAGGTATGTGATCAAAGCATAATCATCATTTACTGTTGATGATGCTAACGACGCTTTAGCACTCGCATTTAGGGATTTACTAAATTCGGTTGGGGTTAAACAAAATATAATTGGAGCAACTCACCGCTTTAATCATACACTAGATTTAATT
>JAQQZS010000036.1:16157313-16168423 GCA_030068045.1 Platyallabes tihoni | reverse complement strand
AACGATTTTTATTATAAAATAAACAATATAAAAATATACATGCTGTATATGAAAAAATATATAATTTATATTTTCCCGCCTATACAACATGTTTTTTATATTGCTTATTTTATAATCAAATTAATTTCGTGGAATTTTTAAAACATAAACCTATGAATTTATGTTCTAATATAATATTTGAAAGAGATTATGTAGGGGGGGCAATCTGTGGCAGGAGGGCATTTTAGAGCATAACACCGGCCCCTAAACTCTGCTGGTCTAGTCGTGCGAACCCGTGACGTCACGAGTGGTGGGCGGAGTTACAGGGAGCGTTTTTAAAAAAATGGCGGCGACCCAAACGTGGCAATAACAGTACTCCATAGTACACAGGAATTGATTAACAAATTGATTATCCTCCGCTAATTTCTTACATAAAGTAACGAGATGGTGGGCGATATTAAATGACAGGTCAAGCTCAGCAATTAAGGAGCACAAGCGAATTTTTAAATCAGTCACACGATCGGTCATTGAGGGTGGAATATTATGGCGTTATATTCCTGCCACAATTCTGAGCGATTCTGCGCGTGCGGTGTCTCCCCTGCTCGCTCAACATGTTATCCGCGCACGCGAGATTTCTCGCATCTGTGCGCGCTCGACTCGGCCTGCATGCGCGTGCAGCATTTATCTTCTGTGCGCGGATGCGCGCTCGACTCTGCCTGTACGCTCACTCAACTTTGGCTAGTTTTGTGGCTGTTTTGTAACACTGGACAATCACAGACATCCACACACTACTGCTGATTGGCTGTTCCTTCTCTATCACCTGCGCATCTCAGATCTAAAGAAATGACAGATCAATATCCGCGAACCTGATTTTTTTGTTTTTTCCCCCTCGCAGCCACAGTACGCCGGAAACGCTATCACCCCTGGGTTTATTGTCTCTTATTTATAATTCTGCCTCGTCTGAGCGTCTTCAGTCAGGTGTATAATGGCTACTCACAAACTGCTGCACCCAATTTTATACGAGGCAACAATAGAACATTGGAGATCAATTCTACATGTACACTGAACCATTCTGCCACTGTGGAAGGTTTTTAAGTGTTCAGCTACCGTCACTGTAAGTATAATTAATGAAAACACAGAACAGACTTGAGGAACAAATATCAATATACTAGATATTGGTACAAAGTTATACACTACCCTTAAAGGATGCAATTCATCTTGGCTAAACATGTTTGATCGATTATGCAAGAAGAAAAAAAAAAAAAAAAAAAAAAAAAACACCACACCCCCAAAGCAATTATGTGGGTAAACAGATCAATAATTCACAGAGAAAGAGGATCTGTGTCAGAGGTTTACTTCTATTACAGGTGCTGCAGGACACACATCCAATCAACAACAGTTTATCAAAATGATGACATTTATTGTAGCCATACAAGCCACAGATGGGACAAGACAATATTATGAGCAACACTAATATACACTATATATATTTTTTTAAATATATAAATGTAATGTCTATTTTGTATGTACTAGTTTGATAGCCATTATTGCACATTTAGAGCTATTCATAAGAAAGAATACTTAAATAGTTTGGAATACACCAACAGGTTCACATCGGGCTTCTGGACAAAGTAAATCCTCAACATTTTCTGTGTTCTTGAGCCAATATCATTCAAGAGCCTGCCATTTAACACCAACTGTAAACACACAGTGGAGGCCAGTATCCTGTGACCATTATTAAAAATGTTTCTATATTATTTTACATGTTTTTTTAATTACAAATAATAGTATTAGCATTTGCGTAAGTAAAAAGCAGATCCTTAGTAATATTCACAGAAATTTCTTAGCAATAGTTATATCCCCATTTCCTTTAATGACAGTGGCAATCGAGCTTACATGTACTCCAAAAGTTTGTGTAAAACCTGATAATCCCTGATAGATCAAATCCATCAGAGTGTCGCCTGAGCATGTGCTCTAATGGAGGGGATAAGCCTTGTGCTCATGGGTCGCACAACAGAAACGTATTCACTCCATCATCTGAAGAACGCAAGATCGAATCCAAACACTGCTACAACAACTTTATACTGAACTGATGATTTTGGAGCAAAATATACACTTTAATAAAAAGGTTCCCTGCTTCTTTTTGCAGACTGTATGAAGGTCCAAATTAGTGTGAGAAGGTGACTGACTGTTGAGGACACAACTTTTCACTCATTGCAGGGGAAAGGTCTTATCAGCATAACAACTGGCAAAGTACAGAATGTTAGAAACATAATCAGCTTGCTCCCTTAATTGAACGAATTCTTGACAAAGCAATTCAAAAGCTGTTAATATTCACTGCAGGCAACGAAACGGGAGGGAATGAACTGCACATGAAAAAAACAAACAAAAGATAACAATTGTCTCTTTTTTTGAAAAAGACCAGGAAAAGTTATAAATATGACACAAACTCTCCTTATTAACAGAAATTATATTAGAGATATTTTAAGACTTTTGAGTAGCTATGATCACTATTAAAGAATACATGGCTTCTAGTTTATGGTACTGCTATTAAACGGTTAAATACACTGCTTAAAATTATGAAAATAATTCTCACAAATTAAAAACCTTGATGAATGAATTATTCAAGTTGAAAATCTTTACTAATGTCAACTATATAATTTGTTCAGAACAAAATTACATAACAGTTAATGAAAACTAAACTCATCAACCCATGAGGGCTGTATTCAAAATACTAAAACTCAAAATGAAAAATTTTAAATCACAAGCTCATCCAGATTGAATCCCATCATGACAACTCAGAACGCAAGATCGAATCCAAACACTGGACAGAAGTGTGTATAGCCCCTGAATGCACTTTCAAATATGTGACATGATCCTGATGAGTCGGCAGATGGTGCCCTAGGGGATCAGTGGCACTGTGGCTTAGAGGGTTAAAGTGCACATCTACTGAAAAGGAGATCCTGGGTTTGAATCCTAGGAGTGTCTCTTGCAATGCACTTATAAGCATTTCACTGTGTAAGCCTGTCTATGTGACAAATACACCCTTAATTTGATTTATCTCTCAGAACTGGATAAGGGCATCAGTGAGCTCCTGGACAGTCTGTGGTGGTACTTGGTGGTTGTACAATACCTAAATTATAGATAATAATACCACCTTTAGGCTAAACATAAAGGTCTTGATGTTTGGTTTCTCAATTGTTATATAAAGGCATTTATATGCTTGCTCAGCAGCCCAGCAATGGCAGCTTGATGTTGCTGAGACTTGAACGCACAACCTTCTAATCTGTAGTCCAGGAGTGGGTAGAACAGTTATTTTTAAAGCAGCAGATAGCTAAGTGTATACGGAACAAACTAATGATAGCTCATGCATCTTTAATGACAAGCACACAGAAAGTAAATGTTAGACTAACACTAAACATGACAAACCCATGTGCAGGTCAACACATGACCTTGTCAATAACTGCTGCAAAACGATTCATTAATAATGTTAAACATGGTACCATTTTTTTTAACCAATTAGTACATTACGCACAAAATGGCTATTTGCAACACCTTGTCATTTAGGGTCTGAGGATGCACCTCGTGCCTAATCAACTCAGAAGAGCAAACAAATTTTGGACCAATACTAGAAGTGTGATGAAGACATCGGTTTAACCCTACCAGCCTGAGAGTCAACGGCAGAGTGTGGAATGGAAACATCACTGTCCAAGAAAAAGTTAAAAATGAACACATCAAGTGGAAAATTAATGCTTACAGTTTTCTGAGATTCTTAAAGATCAGTACTGATACATTATCAGAAAAAAAGTTCAACGGTGCTTGTTACAGTGAGAAGCTTAATGAAAAACTGAAGCCTAAACTTCAGAATAAACGCACTGCTATCCAAGGACGTTGTAATCTTGCATGACGATGTACATCTGTACACTCCTGCCCACACTGTCGACACTCAGCAAAAACTTTGTTTTGAGGTGTTAACGCATCCTCCCAATAGTTCCTATCTTGCTCCATTGAACTTTTACCTGTTTAATCCCCTGAAAGAAGTGCCACGAAGAAGAAGATTCATTTCTGATGAAGTGAAGACAGTGGTGATTCGTGGCTCAGCATAAAATATTTTTAATGGGGCAATAAGGAAACTTGTTGACAGATGAACAAAGTATTGAAAAGCGAGGAGATTATTGTTCTCGCTCTTTTACATATTGAAAAATGATGTATTCGTATTTTCAAGTTAATTTATATAAATTCTCTGTATATGAAAAGAAGTGGGTGCTTGTTGGTCTAAAGTCTACTACCAGCAACTTTAATTTCTGTAAATGTGTCCTTTGATTGATCTTTTCTCCACATGCTTAACAGCAGAATATGAGAAGGTCTATAGGTGACTCGGTATGTCAGGATCTGTGCTGCTCATTCTCTGTTCAGACAAGTCTCAAACAATGTCAAATCATGGTCTGCTGGACAAGCAGTCTGTGATCCAAAGGATTACAGAGACAGTCAGAAATGAAGATTAATGACCTTGTATAGTGTGTGCATAATAACTTAAGTAATCAAAGAAAATAAATACATGCAGTATATCCTTCTCAATCAAAGAGTAACAAAATAACATTAAATTACCCTAAATCATGTAGGGAAAAGTGTTGTTGGTCTGACAAAATGTTTTTGTCATAATTAATAAATGCAAAGACAACACTCATCATTCAAAAATTAGTAGCAACTAGTAGCTTTGGAGCATTGCTTATCTTCAGCTGTGACGGGGGCTCTAGTAGGAATAGAAGGAAAAATGACAAGCTCCAAATATCAGAAGACTGAAAGATAAAGAAGAATTTGATCTTCCAATATAATGACCCTTAGCCCACCTCAACCTAATTGTTCTCTAACCCAACCTCAAATGCTTTCAGAAAAAGATGAGAATAACCCAGAACTCTGAGAACTTATGAAATTATCTATAGATAACTTATTAAAATAACCCTGAAGACCCGAAGAGGGCGAAGCCCATAAGATCTTCTGTCAAAGACCCTCAACCTTCTTCAAGAAAGGGAGTAATAAAAGTTGTGCAATGGAAGTCTAAGTGTGCCAAATTCATCAGCTTATTAAAAAAAAATAAATAAATAAAATTATATCATGGTATCATGACCACAACAACAGATTAATGAGAATTGTAATGTCAGTTAAAACTAGCCATATGTATGTTTCATAATATAAATTTATATATATATATATATATATATATATATAAAATAATATTTAGTCGTTGTAGCCAGCTTACCATCATTGTGGTAACAGGACATTTTATATAGTACAAAGTCTCTACAAAACATAGCTTTAGAAAGTGTTTTCTGGACAAGCCCTCATGGTTCTGGGTAATGCAGTCCAATCTTTGGAGCCTTTTCCCTCATTTGATCGTCCGTAATTGTAACAGCATGCCCCCTACTGTTTGGGTTTCATGTTAATTCTAAACATTTATACGCAACTAGTTCAGGCCTGATTTGCCTTTAAGGGTTTCAGGCCAGGAAATAGTGGCAAATACACTTAAAACAATCAGTTTGTTTGACTTGAGTTTAAACAATGCAGATGATACAAATACCCAAAGAACAAGAAAACAGAATCTAAATGAATGTATGGCACATAGCTGCCGCTGTAATGCACAAGAATAGAGATTACCCTAATGCTGATCTCATTCATGATTTAAAGACCACTATAAAGGACTGTAAAGATGCTTTAAACTAAAAACATAACTACACAATTAGATCATCTCATTTTTAATCTTAAATTTTTAGGAAGCATAAAGCCTATGATTGATTTTTGTTTAACTCAAATACCCCATGCAACTTAAATAAAAAAAAAAAAAAAAAAAAAAAATGGGGGGGCAAGATCCATCTTTTTAAAAAAACAGAAATTCAGAAATTTTCCTGTATCATGAATCCCATAGTAAGGGACTGCTTAAAGTGTATTTTAGTGTCCTGAGTTACTCTTGGTGCCAAAAAAAGCAAACCTGAAATATGAATTTACCTGCTGACAGACACATCACTGAGAGTAGGGCTTTGTGACCTTGACTCAAGTTCTATAACACAAGTACTCTCATTATTGGTAATTTCCAACGGCAAAGAAACTGGAGGCTGGACTGTGTTTTGTAGTACTGTGTCATTAGCTGAAAGAAAAAGGTCAAACTCTTAAAATGCATAATAATGTATAGTGCAGCACAATTGTTTTAAATAATATTTTTAGTCTTATTCTGTTGCCAAAAGGAGACAAGCCCTGTATTTTAATTACCCCACATGTCCACTATTATAAATTGGTTCTCTACATTATGTCACACAGTGACATCACTTGACTGAATGGTGTCCTTTATAAAAAGCCATAATCCTCTCACTGATTACAGTTCACTTTTTTGTTTTAGATACAAGGCCCATCTCTAACAGAACTAATGTAGCCCTTACCATTGCAAGTCTCTGCCGATTCACCTCCTTCCTGCTTCTTGTGTGTTTTCCTGGAGTTTTCCAAACGACCTCTGACCTGAGCAATTAAACGGGAAAACTCACCGCTGTGCTGTTTTCCTACAAAAGACAGTAAGATTTTAACATGGTTACCAGGGGTGTACGTTTCCTTCTTTTAAACCGAAATATAGTAGAAAGAGATTTTACATAATGCCAGAACAAAACTTTTGGTCAGCGTTAGATTTTAAACATAAGTTAACTGAGCCAGAAACACAATCATAAACCACATGTGTTGAACAAATATCCAAAAACTTCATGAGGCAAAGGTTGAAACTCTGAGCAGATCATGACTAGAGACAATGATACATCTGATCTTCCATTTCCTTAACACATGGAGGTGTGCAAGTGTGATATGTCCAAGTAATGCTTTGCATATGAAATTCCTGGCACGTTGTTGGAAAAAGCAAAAGTGAAACTGATATTGTGGTAAAATTACATAAACAATGATGTTATTCACAAAAAGCTGAACGTTATTAAATATGTAAAAAATAACCATGCATATCCAAACAATGTCTAAAATGCCTTTCCTGGGCTGTTTATTGTACTGAATACAGAGCCTTGCCAGTACTGTCACAGTAATACAATAAAGAGGAAATCTGAGAGTGTAAATATTGCACTGCATCTGTAAATGTGTGGTGTAACATTAACAGGATCCCAGTGAACCCAAGGGTTCAATTATAATGAAAATTTGCTTCCCATTCATTAGTTGCAAATTTATAGTCTTAAAAACCAATGAAGTCATCTAATGTGTAAATAAAATCCTAAAATATAATATTCATTCATCTTCTATACCGCTTTATCCTGTGATCAGGGTCGCGGGGGGCCTGGAGCCTATCCCAGGAGGCTTTCGGGCACAAGGCGGGGTACGCCCTGGACAGGGATAATATTCAACACTTAATTTTTAAAGTGCTACATAAAGCATGATTTTTTCTTTTTTGAAAAACATATTTTGGTCACAGCTGTTCAAAGGAAGAGCGAGTATTGTGTACATTACTAACTACATAAGAATTTGAGTCTATGGCTATTATTTGGGCTGTTTTATTGCAGTGGGCAGGTTTTCACCACTGTGTAAGTAGGATTATGTCCAAAAAAAAAAAAAAGCGGCCTAAAACTGTAGTTTGCACTATGATCATTAAATTTAGTAATTTACATGCGCATACTTGATCCTTGGGGAGCGAACTGTATGGATCACCTATTGTCCATTACACTGCTACAGGAATCTAGAAGTGTAACTGTACACAAAACAATACATTCACCTCAGTTTTACTGTAAGTACCTCAGTTTTGAAGTCATGGTACGGTACTATGAATTTAACTTGTAACAAACCCTTCTTTCTCAACAGTGAATGGGGTCCATGTATTTTATGACACAAAATATCACCTTAACAGAAGCCAACTCTGTTTTATTCCCAAATAAAATCAAAGTAACACTTCTTACCTTTATAAGAGTGATACTGTACATACATGCATTATCTCCGGATTAAATAACATACATGATATATTTGTTATAACACTGATTATACAGGTCACTTTTTGAGAAAGAACACATACTACACTCATTTAATTTAGCTGCCTTGCATGTTGCTAACAGAACAGGAACACGTAGAGAAGTAAGAAAGAGTATAATTCTGACAAAGGGAATTACAGCTTAGAATGTAGTGCTAATGGTACTTAAATAGCCAAATTAATAAAATAATAAATAAAGTGCACTACAACTACAGCCTGCAGACTGTACCTTTATTCATTACACACTTTTTTTCCTTCCTTTTTCTCAGAGCTTATCAGAGCTCCAGCTTGGTCACGAGGACTATCAAACAACGCTCCTAAAAATACCCTTGAACTGTTCAAGCTGAGGAAACTTACAATTACATATCATCTCAGTTCCCATCTTTCTCCTCTTAAAATCAAAAAGGGGAAAATATCAAATGCCAGGCCAATCAAAAGTGTTGTCATATATAGAAGGATCTGGTACCTGGCAGGAGCTGAAAGACGGTGTAAAGCCGTGCGCAAATGTCACATTGCCTGCACTCAAGAAATGCCAAATCTCATCTTCTGATGTCAGCTTCATAACACTTTCTTGCTAGCAAGAGTTATGCAGTAATACACTAAGATCTGTTTGCTTTTAATATTGCTAAAGAAGTGTTAATGTCTTAAAATTTTTAATTATTGAATCTGATTGGTCAGAAGGAATGCAGTCATTTTCTCTAAAAGCATGATTAATACCCCAAAGTCTTAATATCAAAAATTTATACCATAACTCATAAAATGCTTTTTATTAACAGCATCTTATAATTTCGGTAGTAATAAAGAATTTCGGTAGTAACAACGTACTCAAAAGGCACACGTATGCCTTAAGAAGATTCATATTGAAGTTTTTCTTCATTGTTAAATATAACAAAACATGGAAAAAGTTAAGTTTTCAAATTAGACATGAAGACAAAAAAATTAGTTTGTGACTACTGCTATTAGAGAAGGGTTAAAAGCTAACAAGCCTTGTGAACATTCCACAATATAAAAAATAAATGGTTAAAAATCTGCAAGTGTCATTCATTAACTAAATCAACTGGCTTAGGAATAAAAAAAAATTGTCACATGTGCTGTCCCAGGAAAATAATTCCCTTTGGGAATTTTATCACTTCATATGAAAGAATATGTCCAGAGAGTGACTATGTCCAGAGATTTTCCTATCCCAGCCTGCCTCAACATGTTTTAATCTCTGCTTAGAATATGCTGTAGCCTTATGGTATTGCAGTGGTTGCCTGTTCTGCATGTGAAAGAACAACAAACTTTGTAGTGCTGTCAGGAGCTACTGTTCGAGCAACTGAACAAGATTTATAACAATGCTATGCCTGTTCAGTATATGACCATATGATAAATCCACTCAGGGTTGCACATACTGCAAGTGTGAAAATCCTCACAGCTTGAACTTGACTGTTCCTATAAGACAGTATTTTTGACCATGTGGAAACTTGTTGTCAGCATAAAATCTATTAGAAATGCCTGTCAGTTTTCTGCAGTTTCTCTTCGCACTACTTTGCATGTGTGACCTCCAGTCCAGCAAATCTGCTCATTATGTTTGACGCCACTGATTCCAGTATACTGAAGACACCAGATGCCTCTAACACAGGCTAATGCAAAGCAGAATAAGATGTAATATATAATACATAATATAAGTTCATTATGGCATTATTTTCAGACCATAATCGAAAATTAAAACATTCGAGAAAATCGAACTTCTACAGTATATTGCATGTATTATGATAAAAAATAAATAAATAAATTATATACACATACATAATGTGTGTGTATATATATATATATATATATATATATATATATATATATATTTATTTGTGCAGTATAATTTCTAAAACGTGAGATGAGGGGAACATTTCTTACTCGCCTGATTTTAAGAAGACAGCTGTCGAGTAGTGGTTTTTACAATAATCTACAAGCAAAAGCAATCATGAATTTAGGTATGCGTGTACTCAAAACAACAGTGAAAGTTCCCTGCTGGAAAACACTGTTTAATCTCCATTGTAACAAGTAAGAACAGCATTTGTTACACAAAGCACAGAAACCGAGGGAAAAAAAAGAAAAGGAATAGTGATTAAAGCCATATCCAGCCTAAGGGCAGACCATGAACTCTGAAGGTTAATTCAGTGAAAAAACAAAAACAAAAAAACAACATAGGATTCCATCTGCTCATGACCCATGAATACCTATTTGACTAAACAATTTGTCTACTATGTTTCTAACTATATAGCACCACAGAACACCATAACACAATTTCAGATAAAAGAAATGTCTCAATTTCAACCAGGAAAGATGAACTATGACTCACCAATAGCCTTCACAATGTCAGTGGTCTTTGTGTTCACTCCCTCCTCATTCAATCTCTAACTCGTGTTCTCATTCATCATCTCTTCCACCAGACCAGTGAGTGACTCATCATGCCTTTCACTGATTATTCAAGAAGTAATCTGGGCAGGTCTGCTATTTATAGAGACCCCCTCATGCTGCCCATCAATATTTCAGCTTCCTTCTTAGCGTAATTCTCTTCCTGCAAGCTCGATTACACATAGCAAATACTAACCAGGTTCTTGCAAATAAATAATCACACACTGAAAGGATCTGAACCAAGTGAATTTCTTTTATTTAGTTTAGGAAGCCACGCATTAGGGTAAGCTGCACAGAGATCAGGCTTCATCTAAAAAAAAAAAAAAAAAAAAAAAACGTGAGCTGTGCTTTATACTGACAGCCCTGTCAACAGTGGAGTAGTTTGATATGAAGCTCATTTCAAGGTTGTGTACATTTATACACACACACAGCATATACTACACCTAGAAGATCTGGGATTAAATACAGTCAATCACATACTCTCTGAGACGATTTATAGAATCTAGAATGAGATTTCTTTTTATTTATTATTTTCTTTTATTACTGCACCCTGTTAAAGTACCAAAGTGTATTGCATCCTTGAATGAAATGAAAGCTGTTCAAAATATTGCATTTTGAGATTTTTATAATGTGGTGAGCAAGACAGGAATAAACAATGCAATGTATGTAACCAGTATATATATATATATATATATATATATATATATATATATACACACACAGTGGTGTGAAAAACTATTTGCC
>JAQQZS010000036.1:16103860-16115050 GCA_030068045.1 Platyallabes tihoni | reverse complement strand
TTGGTGTGTGGGTTGAATATGACGATGAAGTAAAAGTCTGGGTCAAATATGACCCCATGGGTGCTCCAGGGTTAAGGGGATAACTGCACTGATGAAATAAGGTTCAATGCCACGTGTTTATACTGATAAAAACTAATTGCAAAATTAAGTCTATTGTCATACATGTACACAGATACTTTTTAAGCATTAAAATAATTTAAATTATTTATTGATTTATTATGATTAGCAGTGCTGAAAATAGAGTGCATCCCAGGAACCTTGGGAATATTAATGGGACTTAAGTCTACAACAGAAAAACCATTATATAAAATAGGAACATTTAGATCTTAACTGCTGATGGAATACAGTGGCAGTGGAGGCTAATTGCCTAGTTTAACTTAATAATTTAAATATCTTACTACAAGACACTTAAATAATAATCTGACTCTTATAATATTTTAATTATGACTAGACATGTATTACCTCAGTATTCAATTTAACTAAAGTAGCTTTGTGCTATAACCTTTAGTACAAAATGATAACTTCTATGTCAGAGGATTTTATAGCCTAACAGTTCAGTTCATTTAGCTCAGAGGTTTCAGTCGACAAACAAGCCTAGGTTTTCTAATTACCTGTCAGAGATTTTATTTTAAAACACATAAGTATTAGCCACTTATTTTGGCAAGTCAGAGGTCACTTGTCAAACTTATACTAGAAGAAACCATACATACTTTTAATGACCTTACTTTCTTATAGATGGAATATTGAGAAATCAGGTACTACTTAATACAATAATTTATTATATACTGTAAAAGCAATGAATACAAAAGATACAGAATGTAAAAATGCAGCATTGTGGACATAGTATGCTAGACAGTAAAAGGTTTTCTATGCGTCTATGTGGGTACCTTTTGTCAACATTACGTTATTTGCATTTTTCTTATTCTGCGACAATGTATCAATATAATGTCAGGTGTTTTTTTTTTGTTATTGGGCTCCTTATTTGAAAAATAGCACAGTTTTACTATCTGGAGTGTAAAAACCTTGCTGTCACGTACGTAGTATCTAACAAAAGAGGGTTCGGCTTCCGGGTAGCTCAGTGGTTAAGGCATTAAGGCCAGGTTTAAACCCAACTATCAAGTTTGTCATTGTTGGGCCCTTGAGCATGGCCCTTAACTCACAACTGTTTAGATAATGAGATAAAATGTAAGTCACTCTGGATAAGGGTGTCTGCCAAATGCTGTAAAAGTCTCTGTGTAGACAAAATGGCTCCACTTCATGAATAATTACATATTGCAAAGTCTAAAGCCCTATAATGAAAATGTTATTTCTTAAACTTTTTGGATAATTATGATGTAATCACACGGTCCACCATGAAATACAGATTAAATTGATATTGAACATATCCTACAGGATAGTACAGGATATGTTGGTTAAACCATGTTTAGATCTTGAATAACCATTGTTTTAATTTGACCAGTCCAGCAACATCCCACTGGCGCAATTAAATAAATCTTCTACACTGCCTACTCTCATCGCTCTATAACAGCGCTACTCTAAAAATTTACTAAATAGCCTAAGCATAAATCATATGTAAAAGCCTGTCTACTTACATTAGTTTGAGGTTATTTTGTTATTAACGTCATATTGCCCGACCAAAATCGATGGTCATGACCAGCTGCTGCTTACTTAATTATCCCACAGTAATGGCAGTTATACTGTATAGCTACTGGTGCGATAACACACTAATTAGCTAGCTTATTAGTCAGACGTCAACAATGGCAAGATACAAAAATAGCAGGTATATAGAAGCATTGTTCTGCAGTCCAATATAGAGGATTGTACTTGCTGTTTAAATTAGATTGCATGTCTGAATCCAATACTTGTTTCAGTATGCTGAATATAGATGATTTCTCAGCTGTGTCTGATTCTAAGCTGCTTTGACAATGTAACATGGCACATTTTTGTTGTGTATCCACTGCGAGACTGCTTTATAAATTTAATTTGCTTGAATAATCAAGCATGCTACAGTTCAAAGTTAAAATAAGAAAGAGAAAAGAAAGAGAAATGCTGTCACAGCACAGACAATGGCAGCTTTTGCATTTTTGCCACTGGGCAGGTAATGTGTAGAGCCCTGGTGAAGCATGCAAACTTCTTGGGTGGGTTTCAAAAATTTCTTGAGTTTAAACAAGTGTAAACAACCATCACCCCAATGACTGGCTCATTACAATAAAGAGCACATCACGACATTCTCTCTCTCTCTCTCTCTCTCTCTCTCTCTCTCTCTCTGCTTCCTGCATAGTAATAACAAACAGATAGTTATCAGTGGGTTTGTCAAGCTGCAAGCATATATAATTTCATCACCACATTTTCATATCTACACTGTTGTTGTTAATTTGCTCTATTTGAAAGTAAATGCAAGTGTAATGGTATGTTAATGAGGCTGCTATCAGTCTAGGCGCTATTAGCTCTTTGTCTCTCCATAAAAGTTGAATCAATGAGGTTGCCTCATTAGAAGCAGAGGTAACTAAAAGCAAACAAAGCCATTTAGCCATGTCCTTGGCTATTGGCGTGTCCATAAATCTGTTCTTTTATGGCCAATTTTTTTCACAAGTACGTAAAGCACTTAAGGCACTAAAGGAATAACACCTCCTCTTGTGAGCTTCTCAAAGAGATATCGACATAACAGATAAATCTGATGTATATACCCCCCCCATTTTTTATAATTTTTTAAAATCTTTATTTATCCATATCGTTCATTTTATATTTATCGTCGCTTCCTGAATTTCCTTTTTTGTAATTTCCATTGTCATGGTTATTTCTGTATGTTTTTGTCCTTCTGATAGTGATGGGGTTCTAAATCAAATATGCCTTGATCAATGTTAGACTTCATAGATCAACTGCCTTATCTTATTGCTCTTGATGTCTCAAAAAGAAAAAAACAAAAACACTTCTTCCATCTCAGGTTAGACAGGCTTTGAGTGAGTAAACGATTGACTTCCACCGTTGTTTCAGATATATCAATGCTTTAAGTGCACTTTCAAAGACTTTGTACCTGTGATGTAAGTCTACAGTATAAACATCACAGGCATGCCCAAGACAAAGGACATCAGAACCACCACAAAGGCAGAAAAAAGCATGTTAGATGATTAAGTATTAAAAGGAACAAAACTTGGGATCTTTGGGTTCATGCTACTTAGATCAGGGTGAGATGTGTGATGGTGGTAATGAATCTATGGTTCAGGTTGTGTTAAGTAGCCTTATTTGTATGGAGAAATCCATACAGTATGAAACCAGTGGCAGTGAGCATGAATGTTAAGCATAACATATCTGTATGGTCTTAGTGCATCACAAGATGTCTTTTTCTCTTAGTTGATTCTACAGTTAAATATTTTACCTTCCCCCTTTAAGCATCTAGTTTAGCATTATACCTTGTAGTGTATTTGCAAATATGTTATGCCCTCTGGCAAGTGATAGAATTGCAAAAAAGTCACTACACTGTCCTTTTATGTGACGCTGTAGTGAGCAAGGACATTTCAGTTGGCACAGTCATTTTTCACTGATTCATCTGTCGTCTTTGGACGACGTTTAGATGACAGATTCAACTTTTAGAAAATAAATGTTCTGATGGATTTTTGCATCTCTTTCTCACATAGTCAAAAAAGAAGCAAAGGAATAAAAATGAGAAGGAATGCTAAGGAACGGAATGGAAGGAAAAATGTAATCCTGCAAGCAGCACATCCCACTGGAAAAAATATGAGCGAGCTGACAGTGAGACTTTCCACTCATAAACAGTTATGTTGATATTGATATTAAAGTCTGGGAACAGATGGTTTTTATTCTCATGTGGATAAAAGCAGGTTGTCAAATACAAAGCTTGACGCACAAATAACGACTACACAGATTAACATTGAAAAAGATCAGAAATAGCAGTGCTCACTGGGCATGATGTGATGTGTTTACTGTGTTCATTTCATTCCTCATTATTGCTTTCTCGTGATTACGCTACCTGGAATGTAAATTATGTATTTTTTAAAAACTTTTTTTGTAAATATAAAGTTCACTAAGGTAATGAGAAAATTATGCAAGCAGGTCCAAACAAAAATATCAGCACGAGCAGGGGGGGTTGGTCATGAGTGTCTGCCCAACTGAGAGTTTAGAAAGACATCACTCCCCCAAAACACGCACACACACAAACACACACACACACACACACACACACACACACACACTCCTTAAGTCTTTCATATGTCAGTTAGTATGAATATGCATTGGCACATTATAATAATGCCATGAGTAACAAAGTAAATATGCTTTTCAATATTTGGCCAACACCATTGTCCAAAGCAACTTACAGAACACTGATGTCAAAAATTAACACCATGACTATAAGTAATCGCGAATATATAGAGAAGACACATACCAACAATTCTCCTCTTTAACTATTTAAGATTATGTACTGGATATACTTACTTTTGCACCAGCCAACCATTTTTATCTTTGTGAAATTCTAATTGATTTAAACAATCTGTAAGGTCAGTCATGCCGAAAGCAATCCAGTCGGAATTTAATGCTAGCCATCAAGACGTAAATCTCCCTCTGTGGCTAGTAAATTAATGTGCTCTGAGCCCTATCAATCACCAGAGATGTCACTGGCTATGTGCAAAGAACTTTGTAAAGAGACGTCAGAGGCCCTTCATCTCAGCATTAATGAATGCTTCGATGCCTTCCAGGTAAAATCTTACTTCCTTTTGACCTCACAAGTGGACTCGGATAGTTACTCAAGAGCCAGTTAACAGTGATCACAAAAGCGCCGATCCAACTTTTGGAAAATAAATGTTCTGACCTAACCAAAGCTTTTAACCATCTGCAAGCTGAGGTTTACAGCATGGAACCTTATTGCTCCTGTAGAAATAACATCAAGGCTGCAGACATTCCTGAAGCAGAATATGAAGAAGCAGAATTCATCTCTAAGTTGATTTATAAATTGTTCTCAACGGAAAAGTCTGTGTACATTGACCATACTCATCGCTCAGGTGTTAGTCTGCCCACTGTCATGACACGTATCCTCTATTTTAAACAGAAAGAACTAATCCTTCGCCTCAGTAGACAACACGTTCGGGAATACAAAGGGAATCTTTCCAGCATTCCCAGACTTCCCAGCATGCTTTTTCTTATACTGTATGTTGAGGGTCCTTCGAGACTCCGGTGTCAAACACTAATCATTAACCAAATGGTACACCCACCATCTTTTCATATCCAAAAGAGTCAACATAGTATGTGGAAGCAAATTATTCTTGTACAGACATGACAAGTATTTTTCTCATTCATGGCAAGTAAGAATTAATTGTGCCAAGTAAATATCTTTGGTTTCATTTACGATAAAGAAGGAAATCCCCAGATGAGTACAATATTATAACATGTATAGGCTGTCCAATGATGTTCCATAACATTCATTTGTATACACCACTAAAAAAATTTCACATTGTTTTATGTGATTTAAGATTGGTTTCTGTGTTTAAGATTTGTTTGTTCTTAAGTCGTTCTGTAACCATCGCCTGGTTTCTGTTTCTTTAGGTGTGTAATGCTGCCAGGTCATTTCCACCATTCTCACCACATGCATATACTGGATACAATTTCTTGTCTATCCCTTTTATATGCACAGATCTCAAGAAGGTGTTAGTGTGGGCACTTGATATCTCACTCTAGTTTTCTGGAATGTCAGAGGTCATGTTATTAAGAGAGACCCTTGATGACAAGAAACCAAACATTATAATTGGAAGGGACTTTAATTGTGTCTTTTTATTTAACACCAAATATTACAGTATTTTTATCTCCATAGTCCAATATAATGACCATTGACTTTGCCCTTCCCAAACTACATTACTCATGGCGTTTTTAAACCCCTTATTATTAGCTGACAAAAAGTTGTGTATATAAGGGAGTTTATCAAAATCTAGTGTATTTTTTGGAAACTGCTTAAGGTGGTTTTACATGGTCGTATCGTCTCCTATGAATCTTCAGTTAAGAAGGAAAGGGGCAAGCGTCTAATGAAAATTGAAAGCATCCTTCCCATGTTGGTATCAGAATACCTATTCTAGGATGTCTGGTTAATAATTCACTTCTGAAACTGAAACAAAGGCAGTTTTGATTTAGGAGATAAGCCAGAGAATCTGGTAGCACAGAAACTTAAAAGCGTTTAAGCTACTAGGTTAATTTACAGAATTAAATCAAATTGAGGTACTCTGATAACAAAAACCAAAGGCATTAACAGCAGGTTTAAAGAGTTTTATGTGGATCTCTACTCCTTTAAAGGTAATGTCACTCAATCTGTCCTCCACATCTTTGACTCTCTGGACAATCCAAAGCTCAGTGATTCAGCTAGGGAAGAATTGGACCACTGAAGAACAAGTCTCAGCCATTAAATCATTTCCTTCCGGGAAAGCCGCTGGACCTGATGGATTTTCCAGTGATAACTATAAAGCATTTTCAGATATATTAATTCCACTGTTACTTAGAATGGCCTCTCATTCTGCACAAGAGAAGAGAAGACATTACCTAAAACTCTGCATGAGGCCAACATCTGTCTCATAATGAAAAAAGGGAAGGAAGAGACAGTGACCCTGCCAGCTACAGGCCAATTGCTCTTTAAATGTTGACAGAAAAGATATTATGAACCTATTATGAGGTCCTTCCAAACAGACTAAGTAAACATCTGACTTCTATTAACTACCCTGATCAGACTGGGGTTATCCCAAGAAGATTAGACGACCTCTAAATACAATATATTGTAGTGTTTTTTCCACCGGAAAGGATATTGGAGAGACGAGTGAGCTTACTTGCTGCCCAATGCAATGGCTGGGAGTACTTTATTTACCACACAGCACTGTATAGCATGAACAGCACATTCACACGAGAACCTACACCCAATTCAGCCTTAGCATGAACCGGAGCACATTCAACAGGTCACACACACACAGAGATAGCACACATACATAACACACCCAACATGGCCGAAGCCCCTAATCACCTAAACAACTTTCCTTAGCAGGGTGAACACATAGAAAACCTCCCGCAAGGCATGATGGTCGTCAGCCGCTGCCCCGCCAACGCCACACTATCCCCACCCGAGCTGTGACTGTCCCCGGTCACCATGACTCTCTCAGTCTCGGAGGCGTGAAGGCAGTCGGCGCTGGCGTTGTGAACACCAGAGTCCTTTTGTGGGGGAGGGAGGAGCGCAACATTGTCCCGGAGGCGGTCCGGCCTCCGCAGAGTTCGATGTTTCGCCAGTGTGCGGCTGGTAAGGCGCAAGATGGTCTCGGTGGAGCACAACTCGCGCCCGCCCCGCCAACCGCACCCGGTAGATGACATCAGAGAGCTGAGCAATTACCGTACAGGGGCCCACGCAGTGGGACATAAGCTTGGCCGAGAGCCCCCTCTTCCTTCCGGAGGAATACACCCATACCTGCTCTCCAGTAGCAAAGTCTCGCCCCCGGCTGTGAGTGTCCATGCCCATACGCTCCATAGGTGCATAGGTTCTTTGCCGTGTAGAGGTCGCATCGGTGGACAAAGCGTTCACTGTCCAGCTGCGGCACAGGCGAAACGACTGTGGACGATGCTCTAGGCGAGGCAGTAACTCGGCTGCACGCCGGCTTGGACGGTTGATCACCGCCGGGGTCCGGAGGACTGCGCGAAGGGGATGTTCTTCCACTCGCTCGCAGTACCGACGACGTGCTTTGCTGCATGGCCATCGGGATAAAGCATCAACGTTAGCGTGGCGTTTTCCCGCTCGGTCTGCTACCGGAGGTTTACATGGCGCGACTACCGGAAGTTCCGCCCCCCAGGTTTGTGCTACTAACACTAGTAGTGGTTTGAGTACTAGCAACCTAGCTACCCCGAAGTTACCACGCAGAGTCCCGTCAGTTAAGTTCAGCACCGCACCCCATTTCTCCAAAATGTCTAACCCTAAAATGCAGTCCTCCTCGATGTCCCCCACAAAGAACTCGTGTGCATGAATCCACTCACCTATTTGATGTCACCTATATTCATGTAGCTGCCAGAAACAGTGCAAATTTTGAATGCTGGGTCAGGCAGTCTGCAACCGCGCTCACCCCGTCCCAATAATCCACGGCGCAGCAGCGAAACAGTGGAGCCGGTGTCCACGAGCGCCCAGAACAAGACGTTGTCCAGCACGCAGTTCACGTAAATTCCAGCGCGGTTGCCTAAACGTCCCGACCGGAAGTTGAATGCACTAGTTAGGGGAACAAAGATGGTTGTGGGAGGCGGCTTCCCCTTAGCGCCCCCGGAGCTAGTTTAACGGCTGCTGGGGTACGCTGTCCCTCAGGCCTTAGAACGTTGCAACGGTAGTCTCGAGGTCCCGTGCCTTGGCATCTCCGCGAAACGTCAGAGACTTGTTTGTTGTCTAACCGTGACGGGTAGCCCTGTCCCCGGCTAGGTTCACCTACTCTTTCGCCGTGATGTTCCGCCATTATGGGTTCTGCGCGCTCCGCCTTGCGTAGCGCTTCAGAAAGGGAAGCTGGTGCCGCTAAACTGATGTGCTTGCGGAGCCGCGCCGGTCGGAGTCCTCGGAGAAATTCGCGATGAGCTAGCTCTTCCTGCTTATCGAGCTCGAACTCTGGATAGCCCCGGCTCCTCGCACGCGGCCTCTTTGCGCTCTTCATCGGCCCGGAGGTCTTCCAGTACCCGTAGCGCGTCGCCCTCCAGCGAGAGTGCTACTCTGATGGCTGTTTCTGCCGGGGACCAGCCTGCGAAGTCGGCGGCTAGCTCCACTTGGGCGAAGAATGCGTATGGTTCGACGGCGCCGTTGTAGGAAGGAAGGCGCAGCTGCAAGTCGCTTCGCCGGCTGACGCCGCATGGAGCTGTAGCTTGCTCCATCGCTTGCGCAGCATCAATGTTGAGCTCCGCCCCGAGATCCAGTGCCGGGATCTTCATCTCGCCGCGCTGCTTTGCTCATCCTGGTTCCGCCCGGAAGATGCTCTTTCTTCCGTCATAGTTGCTCTGCTACTCGGCGGCCTACTTGGATCTTCTGGAGGTGCTCGATGGTGCGCTCCATCCCACTTCATACTGCCAGAAAGGATGTTGGAGAGACGAGTGAGCTTACTTGCTGCCCAATGCAATGGCTGGGAGTACTTTATTAATTCTCAGCACTGTATAGCATGAACAGCACATTCACACGAGAACCTCATCCAATTCAACCTTAGCACGAACCGGAGCACATTCAACAGGTCATACACACACACAGAGATAGCACACATACATAACACACCCAACTTGGCCGAAGCCACTAACCCAAACACCTTTCCCCAACAGGGTGGACACATAGAGAACCCCCGCAAGGCATGATGGTCGTCAGCCGCCGCCCCGCCCACGCCACAATAGTATAATATATCGCGGCTGTGTGATGCATCCTGTACTCTGCATTACAGACTCTTTGGGGGAGACTGTTGATGTTTATTTTAAAGTTTTTTTGTCTTTGATGTTAACTATACAAAGCAGTGTCTTCCCACCTGGGAGTTTCTCCAGCATACTGTATATCAGATTGATGGACATGAGTCCTCATCTGTTACATTTTTAAGGACAACAGTTTTTTCAGCCCACATTTAATCAATAAGATTTAAAAAATATGATTGTTCTTGTTCTTAATGTTATTTTGAAGTAAATTAAATCATAATAGTTAACATAGTAACTAGTAACATAGTAAATAATGTTTAAATAGTTAAAATAAATAGTTAAAATACTAAGATGGGGAATGTTTGATGTTGTCAGGAAATACCCCTAGAGGGTGCCATGCCCCTGGAGACTCCTTTTTGTGTTTTTTTGTATTTTTCTTAGTTTAAACTCTAAGTTTAAAAAAACTTAGTTTAAGGAATGCACCATGGTCAGGTGATGGGAGCGCTCACCTAAACAGAGGTGGCTCATTAGTTTCATTATAAGTAGCTGTGTGTTTAGTTGGCTCTTTGTCGTGCATCTGTTTAGTTACCTTTCTGTGAATACTCTATGTCTCTGCGTCTTGCCACCCTGTTGAGTTAAGTAAAGTTGTTGTGAATGTTCCTTGTTTTCCGTGTCATGCCATTTTCCTTAACTCCTAGGAGGTGGTTTCCCAGTGATCTATTGATCATTGGGGCGTCGCTGGATCCAGCAGGTGTTTCCCATTCTGTCGACCGGCGACTCGTGCTCGTTTCCCGAGGAACTGAGTTGACTGCATTTACTGAACTTCTACCCCCCCGATTGTTTATTTTTAAACTCCCCTCGGACCTCAGGCCGTGGTGGTAGAATAGCCACAGTCTTTAAATCGGACTATCACGATCATTTATCGTCCACCAAAATGTAACAAGGATTTTATTAGAGATTTTACTGACTTTTTAAAGGATATAGCATTGAATTATGACAGATTTCTTATTCTTGGTGATTTTAACATCCATGTCTGCTGCGAATCTAAACCTTTAGTCAACGAGTTTCTCAGTCTTGTTGATTCTTTCAACATAACTCAATCGGTGAATGCCCCAACACATGTAAAGGGGCACTCATTAGATCTTGTTCTGTCATATGGTTTAGATCTGTCCGACACTGAGATATATGTGGCAGTGTGGTGTGGTTCTCTATATCGGGAAATAAAATTTCCCCTTAACCAACCTTAAGACTGAAATACCGATTACGCCACCAAGGATTGGTTACCTGGGAAAAGTGCAGGACACACAGGTTCGAATCTCTCGGTAAGAACACAGGGACATGGATGCAAAAATAAATACAAATCTTTATTCGTACAGGAAATTTCCAGATCAATAAATATCAATATGACAGTTAAAATACATCATTAAAACATCCCAGACAAAGAGAAACAAAGAAAAGAAATTGGAGTTGGAACTTAACCATAGAGGGGCAGGCTAGGTACGGGACTACACTCCTGCCCGGTAATAAGTGATCACACGTGCACCAAACCACTCACACTAGTGAAAATGTAATACCACTCCACGCTGTGCAAACATGAGCACACCACTCTATAAAGAGCTAGCCTGCCTTCTCCCCATTCCCAGCTCCTAAAAAGAGAAGAAAAACAGGTAAATAAACAAAGAACAAAATTACTTACGCCCTTGCATACAGCTAGGAGTAAAACTTTAGATCACACCGTAACTTTAGATGGCCTTTCTGTTCCATCAAGTGCAACAGTAAAAGACCTCGGTGTGATTATAG
>JAQQZS010000036.1:16042668-16059579 GCA_030068045.1 Platyallabes tihoni | reverse complement strand
AGACGGTGATCTAATCGAAGTTGGTAACTCTGGGAGATTACTGATAAAACTCTGTGTGGTAGTTGATGTGAATGTACATTTAATACTGGTCCATTGAGTGGTCAGATCTTTCCCCTGAGTGACTAATTGATTACAATGATTTCTTCTCTAAAGATGATGCCAACTTAAAAGCTTTAATCTTCATGGTAAGCACAAAGTCTGTCAGAATATTTTCTTTATTTCTAGGTCACCCCTGCTGAATGAATGCTCACTGAGAGTCTTTAGCATTTTATTTTCTGTTTTTAACTCCATGAATTATCTGGAGTTCATCCAGGTTGATGGGAAAATAGCCCACCTTGTTCTAATTGAATAGTCCACCATGTTCTAATGCAGAACGAGAGGTAGGTTACAATTCCTGGCAGTCGCTGGAGCACATTTGCATCAGCTGGTCTAGGCATGATGTCCTTTAAAAGAAACTTCCTTGTCCCCCAACCTGATCTGGTACACATTCAAATTGTTTTTATCTTCAGTGGAATTGGACTAGCCCCACTTCAATTTGCATGTCCCAGTGGTCTCAGCATTACTGTACATCTGCCTTTCCAAATGCTAGACATTTTAGTTTGTTTTATTTTGGAGTCAATGTTGTGACTCAGATTCTGCTGTTACCCTGTTCTCACTGCTGCTACTAGTATCATTTTGTTAGTTGTCGTTTATTGTATTTAGCTGATTAGATATTTGCCTTTTAGTGCAGTTAAAGTGGCCAGTGCTGGTAATAATTTTGCCCAAGCATGCTTACAGTTCTGTTTCCAATTGGTTATGTCCCTGATTAGCATCTCATACAGAATCTTGCCCCTTTTGCCAATGACATACTGTAGGTGAATAGCTTCATTTTCTCCAATACCTATATTTTTGGCTTTCCTTTTTATTGGCTACATCTTAGCAAAATTCACACATGGATAATAGGCATGATGTGTTTATTTGTAAGAGACAAGCTACTGTTGTAAAATCCCACCTTGGTGTCACACTTGAGTGCTTTTCCCTTATCCACAACTTTTCCCATTGTCAGGCTCGCTAACCTGCGACCCTGTCAAGCCACTTGTCCATTGTAAATTGATAGCTTGAGAAGAAGAGGCCCACCTTGGCTCCTCATCACAAAGAGGTTTGGACACTGACTTAATGACTTCTATCAATCATGCTCCCACCTGCAACATGTCCCCTCCGTTGGAGGTTGTCGCGGTCACACGGCCGCATGATTGGTAGCAGATCCTCATTTAAAGATGTTGCGTGGCACATGGAGAAATAATAGACGAGTTGATGGTAATAGAAGCATGATATATTAGCAGGGAAGATTCTCCGGTATCTCCAGCTGAACCAGGAATGCTGGGCTATTCATTCGCTCTGACTGCGGTGCCATTGCATTGCATAATGGATTATTGATGGACTAATTAACTGTGGAAGTAAATTTTGATTGGCTGTAACAAACTACAGCACACTGAATAGGATCTTGCGCATTTTGTTCTCTCTCTTCTGTTTCTGTGTGCCCAGTTAGTAAATTAAAACACTCAATAAAGCTGTCAAGTAAACCATGATATCCCAACACCCAGTGCTTCCGTGCAACCTCATTTCACTCAAAGGAATATACTAAGTTTCACTTTCTTATTTTTCCCATCTTTGGCTGCATTGTTCTCATATTGCATACACACATCATTATTTTAAAAATCGTGACAAGTCATTATTAAATATATATTTTAAAATGAAGGCCAATACAGGGCAAATGAAAACAGCAACAACAATTGTGACATGTTTTAACCCAATTTTTATTTATGACCTTGTGTTATTAATAAGAGGAAACTTTATGCTTAATTTATACTTCATGCTTAAATTATGGCTTCCTATACCCTCCACCATTTTCTCTGTATAATGTCACATAAATTCTGTTATAGTAATAATAATAATAATATTGCTGTAATAGGATGCTGTACTTCTTTTCTTTGACTTGTGAATTTCTATTAATGCACTAACTTAAACCAAGACCATATAAGGCCATTGTGAATGATTTTGCACTAATGCACTCTGCTCAGGAGAGCAAGGGGACAAGATGCCCTCACAATCCTCATTCAGTATCGCACTAGTTTGGAGTGCATGAAAGAATACAATATAACAGTACTTGATACTGAACCCTGAGGGATTCTTTCAAACGTCCACTTACAGAGTGAGAGAAAGCTCCAATCATGCTTATATTATTTATGATTTCTTATGCATTTTCAGGGTATGATGTACTTGGAGGAAAGAAGGATGGTCCATAGAAACTTGGCTGCTCGTAATATTTTGGTGAAATCCCCAAACCATATCAAGATCACAGACTTTGGGCTTGCTCAACTTCTGGATTCTGATGTAATGGAGTACTATAAGGAAGATGACAAGGTAAAATAGTCTACATTAACTAACATTTAATTTTTTTTAAACATTCCTTGAAATGAACATGGTCATCCTACATTGTGTATTACCAATATACTGTAGAGTTGTGGGTTCTTCTTCTCATATTCATGTGCAGATGCTTATCAAGTGGATGGCTCTGGAGTGTATACACTACAGAAAGTTTACACACCAGAGTGATGTTTGGAGTTATGGTAAGGGAAATGCTCATTATAAGTAACCAGTACACATATGCGTATTTAAAGTTTAGACATTAAAATTTCTCATTGTGATGTGACATAACTATGTGACGTACTGTATCTGCAAAATTAGGAGTGACCGCATGGGAGTTGATGACTTTCGGAGCAAAGCCATATGATGGTGTCCCCAATCGTGATATCCCGGATATTTTGGAGAAAGGAGAACGTCTGGCTCAACCTCCGATATGCACCATAGACGTTTACATGGTCATGGTCAAATGTCAGTCTTAAAGCTTCTACTTGGGACATGAAGTTTGTTATTTTACAATGTCTTCAAATCAAAGCTGCATTATATCTAATTACAACTATGATTCTAATCACTATGCCATTAATAACCACTTCACAGTATATTGATAGAGATGAGTAATTATTATTGTAGCGTTAGCTTTAGAGGGTAAATTAATTCAGAGTGGAAAGGAAATGCTTGACAGGGATAAAATGAGTCTATCAGCAATCAGGATAGTGGCATAGACATAATCAAGGAATTTTGCCCAAAAAGAAAATACAGGTATGTAGTGCTAGCAGGATTTTCCATTTATTTGTGTTGCATTGATTCATTTCCTGCTGAAAGGGCTGCCTCATTTTGTGACTCATTAACGATCCTTCGTCCTCGCTCAAGGTTGGATGATCGATGCTGACAGTCGGCCCAGGTTTAAAGAGCTCGCTTCAGAATTCTGTAGGATGGCGAGAGACCCTCAGAGATATCTAGTCATCCAGGTACGTAACAAAAAGTTTATTAATTTATAAACTTTAGATTCTGGAGAGAACTGGAGTACTATTTTTAATTTGTTTTAGGGGGATGATTGTATGAAGCTGCCCAGTCCCAACCACAGTAAATTCTTCCACAGTCTTTTTGATGAGGATGAACTTGGGGATGTTATGGACGCTGAGGAGTACTTGGTTCCTCAAAACCTCAATGCTCCTGTTTCCTCTCCTCCATCCAGTCCTCATCTGGACTCCAGTCAGGTGAAACTCATTACCCATGTCAGTACTATATTTCAGTTTTATCCAGTTTTATCCATATCTATAAAGATTTGTTTTCCTTGATTGGTTTATATTTAAGCAATATCTTATTAGAGGGAGTGCTGATATGCTGGTTATCAGCACGGCTATGATGCAGTCATAGGCCTCACTGTCATGCTGTTATTCAGCACAACAGCATGATGTCGAGTGTGATATTGCTTTTAACAGTTCCACAAACACCATTTATTATCAGCAGATTATGATTTGTTTCTCTATTTAACCAGTAATTTTGCTCCATCAACACCTAGCCTTCTGTGACTGACAGAACTAACTAACCAAGACTTTGGAGCGGCTGACCGACAGTAGTGACCAACAGTTAATGTAAATAACAGGGGTAAAAGTAGTTTTAAATGTTGAACAGGTGGTAGACAGTCCTGTAAATTTTGTAAGTTTCTTTTTGTATGTCCAAATAATCTGCTTTATAATATCATCTCTTCTAGGGTTAAATTCCAAATAGCTTTAAATGGAAAACTAGTGCACTAGGGTGTAGAATCACTTGTTTCACACACAAACTAGTGCTCTTGATCAGGGGTTGGAGAGCGATTTGGGATGCAGCCTTGTGTTAGAAACTGGTTAGCTTTGTAGAAGTAAAAGAGCACAGATGGTTCAGAATTAAAAATAATTCTAAAAACAACTTAGAAACAACCGTCATTTTTTTCATAAAGTTTTCTTGCTGAAAGTGCTTCTGTGACTGGTTTTAAATGTTGCCTTTTATCATGTAGCTGCTCTCTTCTCAGTGCTGCAGACTGTACAGACCTACCCATGCTGATGACTGAGAGTTACTGTAATTAATGTTGATGTAGAGTGATGCGTATGGTTAAACATGCCAGTGCTATTACCGTCTACTACAACCATGCATGGATTGCCTTGTCCAATCAGATTGCTCAGTTGGAACTAACTGTTTTATAATTCATTTTGAATCACATACAGGGACTGAGTGATGCAAAAATAGGACCACAGAGTTGTGAGGCAGCCACGTCATCTGGTGAACTGTTTTTCCCTGTGAGGCCTGGCAAAGACGAGCAGCTCTGTCATGGAAAGCTGAAGAACAAGCACAGCACTGCCTTCGTGGAGGACAGCAGCTGTCGACATTACAGTGCAGACTCTGCTGCATTCCTGAAAGAAAGAACACAGAGAAAGCGAAGTGCTGGAGAGGATGGTTGTGTGGCTGCCAAGAACGACAAGAGTTCCTCAGGTAACTTCCAGGTTCTTTTGTATTTTCTAAAGTGTTTCAGGCTGGTGGGGAAAAAAAGCATGATCTTGAACAGTGCCTTGTGTTACGTAATATAGGTGGTGGATACACCAAAGTTGTGGGCTTCTCCAATCGTATCAAGATCTTATTTATTTATTTTTAATTCCAGACCCTATTGAGGAGAACCCTTTCATCACACACCAGAGAAACAGAGAGATTCATGCACTGGATAACCCAGGTTACCATGGCAACTCTGATGGACAGCTCAAGATCGAGACTGAGAGCACTGGCTCTCCTCCACAGCACAACACAAATGAGATGAACCAGGAGACGCTTAAGAAAAACGTGGTTTCTCTTCCTCTGTTGTCAAGAACAAAAAACAGGACTACAAACAGCCATGGCAGCCTGACCTCTCAAACCGAGAGACCCCACGTTCACTTTACGCTTCCACCGGTTCAGTCTTCTCTAAGTGGACCAATGAGTCAAAATGGCCACCAACTCCATTCAGGTCATGCTCTATCTACTGATTATCCCAGCAAGTGCATTCTTGCTTCAGTAACAGGACAAATATGTCACCACCAAATCCAGCCTGGTTCTCCTGGTCCTGCACGCAAACTCGATGGTGTTAAAAGTAGTAGCGCTGTTCTACCAGGTCATATTATCTTTCAAAGCAGCACAATACAACCAAGTCACGCTGGAACAAACAAGAAGCCTTTTCACACAAACAATCCAGAGAAGCATCATCACAGCCTTCCGTCCAGCGTTTTGCAGAATCCTCCAGATCCCTCACTGGTCTGCAGGAACAGTTTCATCTACAAGCAGAACGGACGTGAGAACCCTGAGAACTTGTCAGAGTCTAGTATGAAGCCAGGATCATTTCTGCCTCCTCCACCATACAGGCACAGAAACACTGTAGTGTAACATCTTGAGCATTCTTGTTCCTCAGAACATGTTAGATATATTACTTTCTTCCTCAGCAGATACTGGAACATACTGTATCATGCTCTTAAGAAAAAAGAATAACGTATTCCTCAGAATGATCAAATAAGATAATGTATAGTCTATATATATATATATATATATCAGACTTTTGTACCTCTCCTTCATTCTGTTTGTGGATAACATTAAACACTTTATAAATTCTGGAAGATATCGGATGCTTTTATAGTATATTTTTTACAAAACCGAAGGCACCAGATTGTTTACACATCACTCTTATATAATAAAAAGTACCTGGAAATATATTTTTTTCATGCTACTTGAGAGCATGTGTGCTGTTCGTAGACAGCAAAGCCTTAATCAAGAGGCAGGTTAATCCCCCCCTGACTCACTCTTGAAGGTTATTTAATAAAAATCATAGAGCGCTGAGACTTTTCTAAGGCAGAAGCATAAATACAGAAAGTCTCACTGTTAGGTTTTTAAAAAGTGGTATATAAATGAATGTTTTTTGTTTTTTTTTTTTTCCTTTTCTCTCAGTGTTGTAAATCCATGTATAACATGCTGTATTATTCCTGGTTGTGGACTGGCACAGTGTCTTTTACTATGTATATTTTTGGATTATGATCATTACACAATAAAATGATCATGGTTTAAATGGAATCAGCTGATTGCATGTACAGAAGAATGAAAATAAACACACACACACACACAGCTTTAGTTAGTTAACTACTTAGTTACTTAGTGTCGTTAGTTTGTTTAGTTAGTTAGTTAGCAGCCCAGATTTTTTGGTAGGATCAGTTCGCATGTCATGATGGTTCACATTCATAATTCAAGTGACTTTTATCTGACTCTAATGTAGGTGTCTGTCATCTGAAACGGCACGCATGTGCGCATCGATACGTCTTTGCTTGCATCATCTGGGTCACAGCAATTGTGAATTTGTGTGTCCTCTCATTCATTTTAGACAGTGGAAATACTTTTAACATAAAGAATGTGCTTGATATTTTTTTCTGGCTATATTTTTTGAGGGCCAGAAAAAGAAAAAAATGGACTGAACTGCAGCAGCATGGTGGTGTAGTGGTTAGCAGTGTTGCCTTGCACCTCCAGGGTCTGCGTTCGATTCCCAGCCAGGGTTGATTCCTGTCTCTATGTAGAGTTTGCATGTTCTCCAAGTGCTTGGTGGGTTTCATTCCACAGTCCAAAGACGTGCAGATTAGGCTAATTGACGTTCCTGTAGTGTGTGTGTGTGTGTGCCCTGTAATTTATTGGCACCCTGTCCAGGATGCAAGGCCCTCCATGACCCTGAATATAGGAATAAGCGGTATAGGTGATGAGTGAGTGAGTGATTGGAATGAAATCACCAATCTGCGTGGGCTTACTGATGATGTCTGCAAGCGCCCTGTGTCTGCGCAGAGACAAAAAGTCGCATGAATTCCAATCTGCTTCTTTTCAGATACAGTACATTATTGATCCTGAAGGAAATTCCATTTAAATTTAGTACAAATTTTGTTAGATATGTTTAGCATGAATGTATTTTTAGGTACAAAGCCATTCAATATTTCCAAACTTAAAAAATAATAATAATGCAAAAAAAAAAAAATTAATAAAAAACATAAAAGAATATCTGCATGCTTGTAAAGAAAGCAAATAATCTAATGTCCACTTCTGGGTTTTACATGAAAATAGAAAGAAGAAAGTGTGATAAAGTTGCCAGAAGGACTCTGGCATACAGTATTCTACAGCATGCTCAGTAAAACACCCGTTTTACTTATACAATTGCACAAATCGGATTCTATCATTCTTTATTATTTTCAATCCAAATGTTTTGCACACCAAATATGGACTGTATTTATTTTTTACTTTTAGATGTGTTTTGTACAGAACAAATCAAAGGTATCTTAGCCTATGGCATTTTTGTAAGTGCCCAAGACTTTTTCAAAGTACTGTAAGTAAAACAAATGTTAAGTTTTCCTAAATGTGCTGGAAAATTTAAATACTTCGGGTAATTTTGTCCCACTTACTGCCTTCTATTTTTATGCAAAACCCAGGAGCGTACATTCGTTTTTATTGTTTGTTTGTTTCTGAAAACCTGTTTGTCATAAAATTTTCATCTTTATTTCTTTACATGCAAATATGTTTTATAATGAATTTAGCGGTATGTTTGGGAATTTTTAATGTTTTTTACATAATATGATAAACATGGGCGGCACGGTGGTGTAGTGGTTAGCGCTGTCGCCTTGCACCTCCAGGGTCTAGGCTCGATTCCCGTCTCTGTGTGCATGGAGTTTGCATGTTCTCCCCGTGCTTGGTGGGTTTCCTCCGGGTACTCTGGTTTCCTCCCACAGTCCAAAGACCTGCAGATTCGGCTTCTTGGCATTCCCAAATTGGCCGTAGTGTGTAAATGAGGGTGTGTGTGCCCTGTGATGGTTTGCCACACTTTTCAGGTTGGAAAAGGATAGGCTCCAGGTGCCCCGCGACCCTGAATACACGATAAAGCTGTATAGACGATGAGTGAGTGAGTGAGTGGGTGGGTGAGTACTATGACTGAAAAATAAATCCTTTAAGTTTATTTGTTTTGGCATTGAAGAGTACCAAGAAATGCACTTCTTCAATCCTTGCCTGAAAACTGGCAGTGATGCTTCCCCACCAAGAACTGTTTTCTAATCAACGAGAGTGAAAGGAAAGGAAGAAAACCGGAGCACAGAGATATGAGGCAGAGTAATAAGCCGCAGATTATGAGAGAGGAACGAAAATATGCAATGAATAAAAGCTGGTTAAGGAATGTTCTTCTCTCCTCAATGTTCATTGATTAAAACCCTGGAAAAATCATTGAGCAAGAATCTTGACAGCGGATTAGCATTTGTAAAGAGGAGTGTGTAAAGCAGACACAGAGGCTAGAGGGAGGTTAAGAGCATGAGAGCGATCAAGCCCAGCTCATCTAAGGCACTTTCAAAAACTCAGTAGTCAAGAGCTATTTAAGGTCTGGCTTGATATCGACTCACTGCCTGCCAGCCAATGAGACGCCTCGCTTGCTGTCTGATGATGGAAGAGCAGTGGTAATGGCTGTGAGGTGAGTCAGTCAAACCACCATATGCACAACAGCAGCAATACAAAAACAACAGGAGTACACAAGTTGGAATACATCTACAGTATATAGATATCCATCTTACGATTTGTTCATGAAAGTGATTTTATATATAGTATATAATAATAATAATAATAATACAATATTTCATATTAACATTTAGGTCTAAAACATGTAATGTTGTAGACAATAGTTTGTAGAAAATATCACTTTATAATAAACACTAATTTGCAAAACAATCTAACGATCTAATTTCCCTAAAGACCAACAAATATTCCAGGGACCTACAATGAACGCATTTGAATTCAAAGTCAATTTGGAGATGAAATACACCATGGGTGTTATGGTTTTTAATTTAAATAAATACATAAATAAATACATATATTGAGATAAATGAATGATAGACCAACTGTCTACGTGGACAGAAGGATAAATAAAAGGAACAAAGAGGAAGATAAGTAAATAAAAAATGCCTGCTGTACCGTCATCACTTGTATGTGGCTCAGTTCCGTTGTCCGCCTCATCAATGGTGCCTGGTTCACTGTGTGGGCTATCACTAAATTCACACACACACACACACACACACACACACACACACACACTGTTGTTAATACAAAGAAATTTCCACTATCAAATTGAATTGATTTGTATTTTCCAGATATCTCCGCATTGAAGGCGAAAAATCCATGTTCAAATATTTTGTGTAGATGTTACACTTGCACTTATAATAATGTCTTGCTGATAAATCCTCTTGTCATGCTACTATAACAATCTAGATGAATATGCAAGTAAATGTGGCTACAGATCGCAGACACTCAGGTTTGTCTTTTGGAATGCAGACACCAATCTAAAGATCAGATTTAAGAAATGCAATTTGCCCAGTCGTCTAGCTGACACCGACCCCTTGCTTTCTAGCATTACAAAAAGTGCTTGTGTTTCACCTCAGCTACCATTAGGATTCCTTGAGTATTTTTATGACACAACCTAATTAAATCACCATTTCATTTGGAAGATAAAATTCAGTCAATTTACTACCGCTGAGTGCATACTGGCACAAATAAAGCCCAGATAGTATTGTTCAAATAATTTTTCTACTCTGGTTAAGCAAAGCTTTGAAAGCACGTGAAGTACTGGCTTCACTAGAGATGTCTGATTCCCGGGAACACAAAATGGCTAGATATTTTTCATGAACACAGCTCAGTAATCAACCACCTATTGCCACCACAACAATCAAAATAATATAGATTTCAGCATTCTGACTGTGAGCCTGTTCGTGCTGGTGTGTATCCATTAGCCTCATGTTCAGCTCCTACAGGGTAAACACATTAAAGTTAAAAAGCAGGTATTTTTATACTGCTTGTAAACTAGTTTGTGACACAGAACCTTTGAATTATTTACTGTAATTTTATAATGGTTTATTTGAGTCACAGAGTGTTTATATTTTGCCATGTGGATCTTTTATGTTAAGACTGTTGAAGTCATGTCAATAAAATTTTTGAACTATTTTGCAAAATGCTTTAAATCCACCTCTTAGCTTTGTTACAATGGTACCTCAGCCTTCACTTGTGATTGCGGCAATGTAAATATTCAATATAATATCACTAGTGTTGGTTGAGTTCTAATTTATATATATCAAACTCATGCTCAGACTGTATTGAGTCATTCTGGCGGCAAATTAGACCAAATAGTTAAGAGTTGTTGAGCACAAAACCTTTTTAATTACAAAGGTTGTTGAATATCATGAGAAACACTATAATCAATACAAACATTTCATAATGCATGATCAGCACTTTCATCATCAGCAAATCATCATTAGCACATCTATAGTCTGTCTAGTCTTTAATTAATATTCTGTAATTGTCTTTTTTTCTTGATTTCAACATTCTACAAACTTCACCAAATGCATTTGGTTCATTAATGGCAGACACTGTTTTGCGCTGCTGTCAGTTTACACTTAAAAAAAGACTGGCTCTTTGTGAATGTGTCACGGTTTGCTATGTAACATGTTTACTTACTGTGACTTTTTGCTAAAAGAAAACTTCGCAATGAAGGATATGTAGCAGTATCTGATTAGAGTTTTGTCAAAGACAGTCTTATGTGTCTGAAGAAAATATTGTTTTCTTAAAATGGGCCAAATTCTAAAAACGGAATTTACTGTATCACATTTTGCAGTGAAATTCTTCATAGGAACTCTGGAGTGGAAGGGATGATTCCATGTAGTTATACTCAATATTCTCTTTTAAAAATATTTTCGCTCTGCTAAACTCTATTTAAATCCATAAAAAAGATTTGCAGTGTAGTTTTCTCCCACACTCCATGCAAAATGTACTATTTAAAATTCGCATGCCATGTGACTGGCTACCATGTTTTTGTCCTCTGGGGACTCCGTAACTCGGTAAACGAGCGAGGTCGTGAAATATGAGCAGCATTGTGGGTAATCGTCTCCCATGCTCGGTCTCAGTGTGCATGCGTGCGTGCGTCACCCGTATAGTCAACATCCGTGCGGGCATATACTGTACAGTGTGACAATGTGCATGTAAAGTTTATGGGTGTAAATTTGGTTTGTCTTAGATAGTTAGCTAATTAGGTGTCCTAGTTAGCTAGTTAGTGTCTGTTAATTTATGTTGCATGTATAGCACCTTGGTCCTAGAGGAACACTGTTTCATTTCCTTGTGTACTGAAATGGTTGAAAAGACAATTAAAGCCTACTTGATTTGACTTGACTTGAATGCTTTGGATTACAACCACGCTTCCGGAACGAATTATGCTCGCAAGTCAAGATTTAACACTATTAACTACAAATAAAAAAACAACAAAAAACTAATGTCTTACACGCATGAACTATTTGTCACTATTGATTTGTTTGTCATGATACAGTCATTCCTGTCTATAAATGTGACAATATCATGATACAAATTCATTATGATACATGAGTCTAAGACATACTCAACAACTTACCAGTACTCCTCTCCTCCAGTCATGCATTTCTCATAAACAGGGCCCTCAAGTTCCCGGTGGCTTGGGAAGATAACCTCACTGTGGATGATGATGGTCTTGATGACTTCGTTAACGTGGGCCTGACAGGCCACAGGATCCTGGCCATCCGGAATGGGCATCAGAGTAGGGCCGAAGCAGATGGCCAGGTTGTAGGGATCCATCATATTCTCATCACTGTACTGCGACAGACTGGTGGTAGTGGGGTGAGGGAAAAGATACATGCAGAGAAATGTGTCTATAAATAATTTTCTAGACATACAGAGCATTTCAAAAGCTCCAGTAGTAGCAAAAGATAAAAGGTTTGAAACAGCAACATAATGTTGGGAAATTAAACAGGCTTTTAGGCAGACACAACCAATTAAAAAATTAATGCCTGTGAATTGATGACAGTAGAAAGTTTAGAATTTTAAGTAAAATTATATACTTCTCAATAATGAGTTACACTGAATAGTCAGCAAATGTGCGACCAAGTTACAGTACTGTACATTTTTGCGCATACTGTATCTGAAATCCTGTGTACTCGATTGTAAACCAGTTGTCGAATCGCTCAGTCAGTAAGTGATTAAAGTAAAGTTTGTGTAGAATGCTTCTCTGAATTTATTTGCGAAGGGATTCATAATACCTTCAGCAAAAACCTCTAGTTTTATATACAATACGGTTATGGTTCGACCAAACCAACAATGTTAATACTGCTTAAAGAGAACATGGGAGTTTTTCAGGTTCGGTCACACGTACATCACAAAACCAGAGGAATTTCACATGTAACTATGTACATACAATTTGGTTATTCATCCTTAGCATTAATTTCACATTGTTACAGAGTGTAATTCTTATAAATTAAAATATTCACTAACAGAATACAACAATTGCACTTAGACTTCCATAAGAAATGAATTCTGATGAGTTCTTAATGTGCTACAGATCTGCTGGACAGACAGTAGCTTACAAAACATTACAGCTGCCCTTTAACCCCTAGCCCTGTCTTTAGTATGTTATCCAGTTTCCCTTCTGAGCTGCAGAAATACGTTTATGAATCACAAAGCTGGTGTTCTCACGTTGTCTGACATGTTCTTATTACAATGTCTGTGCTGCTATATTTCCTCTGACAGACAAGTTAACAATCAGCACTTAGGCCCAATTTCCAGGTGATAATTTTGTCTGGATTTAGTGCGCCGCTGTGCAGAAATTTACAAGCTCTTGCTTTGGGGATATGAGAACAAGGTTAGGCGTAAGTCACTAAGATTCAAGAACAACATATGGTTGGATAAGGTAAGATATATTGACATTAATCTTTCTATTAGATGACAATCGAGGTGTATTTCCCTCAACTAGATTCCATGGTGACTTTTCACTGCATCCAACCAAACACTACTGAAAACAGGGACTTAGTTGTACGAAAGCTGAAAACGCTGTAGGCCCAGTACTGTAAAAAAGCACATAAATAAAGAAGCTGTCGAGATAAAACTTCAGGAAGTTAAACAGAATTTTTTGTTCTGCGGGGGAAAAGGGGTGAGCAGAAGCATTAATAATAGAATAATAAAACAAGACAGGTATAGTGCAGCAGAGAGCAATGGCTTTTTCTTGGCATAAATAACTTCTAAAGTACTGCAGACAGCCAGACACAGCAATGAATAGGGCATAAACAGTAGGGGCTGTTAAATAGCTCTAAATATAATGAATGCCTGTGTGTTTGACTGCAGTTATTCATACACCTGCTGATTTACTATGCAGCCCTGTACATACTTGTACAATACAAACATGGAGACATGTGTGAAACTAATCACACACTCAGTCTCTTATTGCAATTATACCGTTATGTCAAGAAACTGGAAACCTCAGACTCACTGATTGAGGAATGCAAACAGGTATCTCATGACGATGATGATGGTGCGTGGAAGAGTGACAATGATCTGCTGAAGGTGGTGGACTCTTTCAGCAGATGACTCAAGCTCTGAAATGAACACAGAAATATTTCTCAGGCATCTTATCTGTATTATAGAATCACTTTACCAATCAATGACAGGTTAGGGGGCATTCACAAATTCCCAAAGTTTTAGCTTGAGCATGCAAAACCGTCCCGAATTGAAATCCTTGACGTTTCCTGTTTGCTATACACATTGTGACGTGGCATGCCTTAAATCACCTATGACTTGAATAGAACTTGATTAGACTATGAATTGTACTTAAGATTATGTGATCACCCATAACTCTGCTTCTTACCATACCAAGCTCATCCTGAAAAATCATAACCTGTCTATGAACTTATATTATTTACCAACATTTACCTACTACACCTTACAATTTGCTATGAATAGTCAATGAATTGGCAGTGGCGGCTCAAACAGTTAAGGCTCTGAAAGGCACTTAACCCTATCTGCTCCAGAAGCACCCTGTATCCTGGCTGGCCCTGTGATATGACTCCGGCTTCCTAACCAGGATATGTAAAAAAAATAATAATTTGACATGCTGTAAGGTATATGTAACAAATAATTGATTCTTAAACTTAAGACTTGTTAAGAACCGCTAGGATTTCTCACATGTTTTATCCAACCTGAATACCTGTGACTACAGAAATCATTATGAATCTGCTAGACATTTCAATAACATCACCATATGCAATGTAGTATCTATTAGAGCTTAATATTTTGCAATTTACTGTGTTGGAAACTGGGAATATATTTTTGGATTTTACAATCCATTATTAATAGGCACAAACCACATACTAGGTCTACAAACCACCCACAAACTGCACTTTCAAATAACTTTAGAACTGCTACAGTGTCTCAAAATGTATTATATAATTTTTTTTTTTTTTACGCCACCACGATGCACCCTAGTAAACTCTTATGAACTTCTTGACAAAAGCCCTTTGAGTATCTTTGAAAGCCCCCTTATTCTAATCCACAAAGAATGTTTCGATCCATTTAATTTCCTTTCATCATTCAGTTAAATTAAAGTGACACTGAACACTTAAGACAAGCAAACATCTATCACACTCACTAATAGTAGAGATGAAGTCCAGGAAGCGTTCCTTGGGGAAGAGTGGATTCTCCAAGCCTCGGAAGTACAACTTCAGAACCCCAGCCACAGAGTTTATGTCATGATCACTCTGATCATCAATAAGTGGGTCTTCACCTAAAAGAGGAAACACCAAGCGTGTTCATAATTCATGAAGCTATACTAGCACAGAAGATGCTCAATGGCAGGTTCCTGTAGTTTATTCATTTATGTTGTGCACATGTGAACGCGAAGAGTGCTCTGAATAAATAAATGTATAATGAACAACAAGATGTGTGAAGGTTCATAAATGTCTTCTTTATAGGGGTGCAAAAATATATACACCATTCAATTTCGAATAAAATCAAATAAAATCATTGCCTATTGACATCTTATGCAAACTATGGATTTGAACTTGGGATCTTTAAGTAGTAGGATGAGCACTACAGCTTCTATAGTGCCACTCAAAAATGACTGTGCTCCTAATTCTCAGTGCTCAGTTTCTGCATATTATAATTATAATTATAATTCACTGGCAATCTGTGTCATAACTTAGCAGGAACCAGGAAGTGCTTCCTGACACCTTAAAGATTTCTCCAGCCTGCTGCTGATCCAAAGAAATATGCAAGTATACTTATAAGAATTTTACCCCATGAAAAATAGGGTGCTAGTTTTTTTTTTTTTTTAATCTTCTGATTTGAGATAAAAAACGAAGTTACCCTTTTTAGAGAGAATGCATTTTTGGTTAAGTTTTATTATACCTAGAGCAACATAGGCAGTATTTTATAACAAATAGCTCATTTTATTATGAGTGTGTTCTAATTCTGCTCAATGCACACATGATTTTCAGAGGTATTGAATCCAGAGGCTTGTATCAAGCAATATAATATGCAGTTTGTTTACCCTTTATACATCTTTCATATGAAAATCTAATCTTTTCTGATGTGGGCTAAGGAGTTACAGAAAGAAAAGCAATTTAAAAACAGTTATGGTTCCTGCTCTACATACCCACCTCTCTCAAATGAATTTTTAATATCGTTGACTTCAACCTGAGATCCAGGAACTCGGAATATCCCTTGCTGCTGCAGACCTGAAATATAACGAGAGAGAGAAAAATTCTGAAAATGCATAACACAAAGGAGGAAATTGTAATAGGCCTGTAAAATGTCTTTCTGGTCCATGAGGAAGATGTCCCTTGCATTTGAGGTTCATGTGGTTTATATGAAAGGTAATCTGATCAGTTTCTAAGATTTCATTAGATATGGAATGCCACCAGACCAGCACAGACATGATGTGTCAGAGAGAGGAACCATGCGGCGTGGACGGACGATGTAATCTGATCAAGGAAATGAAATGAAATGAAGATAGTTATCTGACTCATACTATAGCTCCATGTCACAAGAGAGTGAATAAGTCTGGGATGAAACAGGGAGACTGTGGTGGTCTGCTCATGTTGTTGTGTGTGAAGATGTGTGAACATGTCCTGAGAGGAGGAACAATCACACACACATGCAGATTGAAAACTTAGTCGAGATTATTTTGCAACTGGGAGATGCAATAAATAGGACAGCTGTCCAGCTTTACTGCTGCCCAGTGTTTAGATCATAATATGTCATCTAATTTACTTACATCAATACTGCCCGCCTTTTTATTACCCAAAGGAAACTGATTACTAACAAATAAAAGTTCAGATTTAGAACCATCAGAAATTAGCACTGGCAATAAATCTTAGAAGTGCTATTAAAAACTCATCATGGCGCAATTGTAACCATGGAGCAAAATGCTCTGAAACATCTCGGGTTACTTTACTGTAACCCTGTTCCCTGAAAAGGCGGGAACGAGATGCTGCGTGAAAACGCTATCTTGTCATGTTGCCGGTTGTGAAGCATGTGTGTATCAAACACGCCAAATTTTTGGCTTATATAACCTTGGTCGGTGACGTCATCCGATGAGACGCACCTGCAGGTTATAAATAGGAGTGAACCGGAAACATTCCTCAGATTGATTTGTCTGAACGGACATCC
>JAQQZS010000036.1:16022445-16039109 GCA_030068045.1 Platyallabes tihoni | reverse complement strand
TGTTTTAAAATCCAGGTGGAAGGAATAAATTATGAAGCCTTTTTGTTAAAAAAAAAATAAAATGAAAGAATGAACTATTTACTGTTTTACTGGATATTGTTTTAAAATCCAGGTGGAAGGAATAAATTATGAAGCCTTTTTGTTAAAAAAAAAATAAAATGAAAGAATGAACTATTTACTGTTTTACTGGATATTGTTTTAAAATCCAGGTGGAAGGAATAAATTATGAAGCCTTTTTGTTAAAAAAAAAATAAAATGAAAGAATGAACTAAATGAACAACAAGAAAAAAGAAATTTAATTTTTTTTTTAAACAGATAGGGTTATACGTAAATCATATGTCTAGGTCAACCAGTGAACCTATGATTTTCCATGTTTATTTATGTCTTTCTTTATTCTGAAATTAATTTAGGGGGTAAATTTTGTTTCCTTTTTACAGAGATTTTGTTGTATGATTGTGGTGAAACAAAAACCCTGTTCTCAAAGACTATTAGGAGATGTCGTGGTGAATACTGCCTTTCTGAAATACAATTTGTATCAAAGGTGAAATTAAAGCAATAACAGAGGTATGCATTCAGACCTTGTAGACAAAGCTATCATAATCCTGATAGCAGCATAAATGTAATTAACTTAATAAGCTCATTTGTGGGTGTAAAGAGACCAAACATCCTTGTGATTATAAAAAAAACATTGCTGACAAGAGTTGTTGTGGGTAAGATTAGTGATATTGATTTTCTGTAATAGGCTACACAAGTAATATACCATAAATATGTGTGTGTGTGTGTGTGTGTGTGAGACAGAGAGAGGTTTTACAAAATGGGATACATCACTTTGTTTTCAGCAGGCATGTGTTGTGGTCTGCTAATAAGTAATCCCAATCTTTACAATAATAATGAGGAGGTTTGGTCGATTTGCTTACCTCATTTATAGCTTTAGCTACTTATATTTCCATATTGGAATCACAGAGTCACAGGAATATTGGCAGGCCTTGATTTACGACAAATGATTTATAGCCTCATAGGCAATAGTGGCATGTATTGCATTTTTTTTTTTTGCTTACAAAATGAACAAAAAGTACACTCGTTACTGAGCTCACTTCTGATTAAACAAGTGAGACTCTATACCTGTTTACCTGCAGCATAAGAAACCAAAATGACACTTTTGTCTTTGCTTTGTGCTAATGTACCTGGTGGCGAATACGGGTATTCCTTCTTCCCCTAGGACAGAAAGCAGTGGCGAGAGGAGCAGAGAGGTGAGAAAAGCAAGACAATCACAGATTAGGAAGGAACGACAGGATCGCCATGGAAACGACTCTGTCGTCCCGAGTCTTAGAGTGGTTGCTAGAACGGCTCAGGATGCAGCACAGGGTGGCACAGCTATCATATAAACACAGCTAATCCCATAGCCCGAACAAACAAACAAACAAACAAAAACATGGTCATTTCTGTGTGTCTACTGGTTTTTCACGTGACCCGCCACCCTTACTATCTGCATCTCAACTGCCAGGAGAAGAAGGAGGCGTGAGTTACAGGAAGGCACAAAGGGAGGGAGCTAGCGAGCGCTAAGAAACAGAGGATAAACAGCCTGCGTGCCACAGTCAGCCCTCCATTCCAGTAGAGAGTGCTGTCGATAACAACATGGTACCTTAATGAAGGTCTCCATATTTCCGTTAAACAGCTTATGATTATAGACGGAGCGTGGCCGGGGTTTCCGTAGTTTCTGTGGTTTTGGGGGTAGGGTAGGAGGTCTGGGAAATGGATACGGCAAGGAACAACAACAAAAAAAAAAAACATACGCACACACATACACACAACACCACGTGATGACATTTTATATCATGCAGTGAAAAATCAAAAGTCTACCCTTAAAATCAACAAAATTGATAAAGATATGAGAACATGTTTAGTACTGTAGTTAATAACATTTAAATCAATGACAGTGTTTTTCACCTTAGTGAAAAATAATTATGATTTCATTCATGACCCTTAATTAGCCACATACTGACTGTAAAAAAGATTTGTGTTCCACAAGTTAAGTGGCTTTTACAGCACCCTCCTACAGAAACACATTCTGTGCTATGAAGGCTTAATGATGTTTTTAGAATTGTGACAGCCCACACAACCTGAGCTGCACTTAGCTGGAAATGCTGGGAAAACTGCTCATGCCGGTTTTTTACCTTTAGGTCTGGAAATTATTCTTTAATGTTGACCATCAGATTTATAATGTACATAGGTCATTCCTTATATGGACTTTTTCTTTCTAAGAAGATCTTATATTAACTACAAAAAAAAAATAGTTTCAGACTGCATTTATTTTGCACATCCCAAACTGTTTTTATTATAACAGTTTGTTTCTGCTGACAACCTTTTGGTTATTAACAACTAATACTGTACAATTTTTGGTTACGTTTATTGTTGTCCTATAAAGACATTAATTCATTAAACAAAGTTCTAAAAACATTATTTCTCTGAAAAGCATCTCTCTTTTTAGAGTTGAAAGGATAGTTTTTTTTTCTAAGCCTGTCTTAAATCAAAATTGAGGTGCATATAAGTACAACAGGTCTTGATCATCATAAACAGCCAAACTTTTATCTTAACCTTAGTTCCAGCCAGCCATGCTAGTTCTAGGACAATAAAAAAAAAAATTATGTGTACACTGTAATGCACAGGAACTTTGGGAGACACCAACTCGATTTCTTTTTGTACTGGCGCCCCAGTGACAAACTTGACAGCAAATGTGCAGAGCAGAAAAATGTATAAAAGCCACAGACTAGGGAAATGTACTTACTGTATATGCGCCTGAATTTTAAATTTAAGACTGACTTGAAAAAACACAAAACTATCCCTTTTTATAGCTAGAATTTTTTTTACTGCACAGTTGTCTAAAAGTTGTCTAGACTGAACACTTTTGTCTTCAAACCTAAAGTTCCAGCTTTCCCTGTGACTGTTAAAGCTCCCCAGAGAGACTTTTAGAATGCAAAACATCTCCAAACAGAAAATGTCACCACACTGACAATTGTAGACACTTTTATTAAGAGTTATTTAACACGTGTATTAAGAGCAGCCTTCATACTGACGCTGTTAAGTTGTAACCATAGAAACAGTAATTAACTATATTAGAATAAGTGCAGAAGCAGAACATGAAAAGAATCCCACACATCCATGAATGTCAATATATGAAAAGAAGCTCACAAGAAACTTTTCAGAAATAGTTAATAGTCTGATATCGTAGCTGTTGAACAGTAAATGGCGGTCGCTTGGACATGGCACTTTGCTCAGCAGTTTGGGCAGGTTTTCATGAGCAAGTGCACAGATGGTGGTTGACATCTGCTTGCCAGAGGACGCTCTATTCTCTCTCGCAATGACTGGCACAGCTTTTCCACCTCTACTCAGCTAGAACATTGAATCTACCCGTGACAGCTTGGGGACAAGTCCTGTTCGACCGCTGTGCAGTAAGTCAGTCTAGGGGCCGATGAAAATAAATATTTGCCTTTCCTTCTATTTCTTTCTTTGTCCCTGACTTGTTTGGGATTGTTTGTTCAGCTGAATGAGAACATAAATTGACTAAGAAGGACTTTTTCATGAAAAACGATTATCTTTTGAAGTGTAGTATTTTTCAAACCAATTTTCACACCCTTTTTTCTCTTTAGAGCAAATTACTTCTGGAGTTAGACCAAAATCATGAACTTGATGTTTAGCCTAATACATTTAAATATTAAATGGAAACCAGATTTTTTTTCTTTAATCACAACATTTTCTCATTATTTCTTAACCTAGATAGGATCATTTTGTATTACAATCATGATTTGTACTTAATGGTCTGTTATCATTTAGCAATGAATAATGCACTGAGTTTAGTTTAGGCATCAGGGGGTTGTCATTACTGCGCAGCACAGTGCAAGCTACACACTGTAAGCAGCTTAAATTGGCAGTTAAACAGCGGTACACATCAATATTAGTGCTTTCATTTTCATAATAAAATGAAAATTGGCAAACCTGGAGAAACCATTTTTGCCTGCAAAACTTGATTATTCAGTGCTTAACACTTTCATGTCTGGACAATCACATAAAGTGTAACTTTAATCAGGACAAATGCTCCAAAAAACTCATTTTTCTAAAGGTCTTACCTTGTCGTTCCACATTCAGCCCTTTCTCCTGCAAAGGAGGAAAAAAAGGATCAGAACTATTGTACAACCTTGTGCTTTCAGCTGTATTGTTTTGATGGATTGGGTGTGGGGCTTTAGTGAAAGTGACCCAGTCTATTGAGAGAAGAATGAATGGGTGAACCACAGCCCTGATACTCAGACAAAGGAGTGCTGAGGTCGCTGTAGAAACCTTAGCGGATCCCTGTGGGGTGCTAGACGACTCGCGAGGGTGAGAAACAAGAACGTCTGCGTGTGGGTGTCTGTGGTCAATTAACTGTGTTGCACGTGACGGCGCATTAAGCTATTTGTCTAAAATATGGTAATGTGAAAGGAACTCACAGACAGCCACCACAATGAGTCTATCACATATGCGCTCAGTGGCTATCACCGTACAAAAATTATGCAAATGAAAAAGAGAGTGCTTCCAATGAATGAACAATAGTACACAAGGGACTATCTATGAATGAATCCATGACCATAAAATGCATCAAAGATTTAAAAAGAAGCGTTGAGCAATCGATTTAAATAAGCATGGTCTAGGTCATTATATCTATGTCAAGGTATAACCACTAATGCCCTGTATGAAATAAAAATGAAATGGAAAGGATCTTTATTCTATTACCAAAAAAAAAAAAAAGCAGGACGAAGACCTTTTTTCGGAGTGCTATAAAGCATTCGTGTGAAGAAAGAGTTCCTGTCGGTTATTTTCCAGAGAAATAGTTTGGCCGACGTACCACAATAATACTCTCTTTATAAAGTGTCCGGCCCCATCCACCAGTTAATGTTCTTTTCATGTAATTCCATATCCAAGAAAGCTCTAAGAGACCGACTCGGATAGGTTTGCTCCAAATAATTCTACCTCTAACAATCTGCATGTTTGCTGTGAATTTTTCTTGAAGTGATTTTCTCAGAGAATGCTCTTTTGAGCAGCCAGCCAAGGAGGAAAAGTGCTTGAGGAGTTGTTGGTGGACAAGGAGGCCAATTTAAAACATCAATCTATTTTTCAGATTGCTGGAGCATGGCCAAGGTAGCTTTTAGACTTTTGGTCTGTCCATGGACATGGTGGTGAAACCAGCTGGCGTGTACCTCATCAACTGTGAAAACATCAGTACAGCTGAGTGCACCTTAGTAAGCCAGATCAGCTAATGCATCTACGATCAATTAGGTGAATAATTAAAGACAGGGGTTGTACCTGCAGCCTCCATATGTCTCTCACACACACACACACACACACACACACAGGACCCAGACGTCTAGCCCTCCCCGTCTGGTTTGATTTGGCGTAATTGAGTGTCGGGCTGCTGGGTAGCGGGGGGGCATATTTGTCTGGAAACATCCATACGCATAGCAGGCCTCAGCTGGGTTCTCCCACACTGTGTCGCCATTAGATTAAGACACAGCGCACCAGCAGCTGCCCAAATGCTCATGCTGATTGATTGGGTGTAAACTGCCTATAATCGAGCTGCCAAAAAAATCAAGATGATGGTTTCTCTCTATGGCGAATGGAGAAAAAGAGCACTTTTTCTTTATGCTACGGTGACCCATTAATTACAAAATACATTGTTCAAAGTGCTATAAAAATAAAATAGAATAGAACTGAATGTGTTTTTAAAATAACTGGTTTTGTTGTTGTATTATACCTGATTTGCTCTCACATTTTTGTTTTGTTACCATGTTTTGCACTTACACCGGCTTACCCGCCATATTAACCCTTTCCTAACTATCCTGAAAATAAAGTAAGCAGATGAGAATAAGGACCTGAAGACAAACTGATCACCGTTTCCGTTTAATCACCCATTTAAACGACAAACAGTCTTTAAAGACCAGCCGTGAGAGGAAGTCTTTTACTGACACTCCTCATTAAAGCGCTGGCTTTCTCTCGATGATACGATCTTAATTTGACGTTATCCTGCAGCGACCAAAGTCACAATGAGAGACCTTTGCGCACGGTCTGACACTTGGCATTTGGCGCTCGTTATGCAAGCACTCACCTTCCCCCATCGTCTGCTTCAGGAGGTCGTGCTTGGCCTGCAGTTTAATGATGAGGTTACTTCCGTTCAGGTACTCTTTGAATTTCTGCACACACAGATAAAGACGTTAGGGAGCTAGTGATTATAACACAACCTGACAGTGACACAACGGATAGAGTTGCTCTCTACAGCAGATCGAATTTTGTTGCGTATTCTGCACGACATTAATTCAATCTGCTCCCTAAGAAGTTTAATTTCCGTTTTTGTCGCTAAGTCACGGAGCCTCGTCCTGAGTGTTTCATGATTTCATTTACGATATGAGTACACAGGGTAACTCTCATTTTCAGTGTATGAGTTCAAGACACTGTGGTTCATGATTAGATTACAATAGTTATACCTCATACGGTAAATGATAAGAGACTCAAGTTATTTATACAGTCTATTTATATAAATATTTATGTTTCTTGTATAATTTATACTACAGGGTGTCCAAAAATTCTCCATTCATAAGGAAAATTTTTCTTTTTTGTAGCAAAATGTTTTCAAGTATACTAATATAATACTATATATATAAGTGAAAAACTATTTAATAGTTTGTATTATATACACCAATCAGCCATAACAACAAAATCTCCTGCTTAATACTTTGTAGGTCCATCTTGTGTCACTAAAACAACTCTAAACCATCAAGGCATGGAGTCCACAAGATCTTTGAGATATGCTGGGGTATCTGGCACCAAGGTGCTGCAGATCTTTTAAGTCCGGTAAGTTGCAAGGTTGGGTATTCAAGGATCACATTTACATTTAGGCATTTGGCAGATGCCCTTATCCATATTATTTACATTTTATCTCATTATACATCTGAGGGTTAAAGACCTTGCTCAAGAGCCCGACAGGAATAACTTGATGGTCATGGGATTTGAACATGGGACCTTCTGAGCCATGATCCAATGCCTTAACCACTGAGCTACCCCTGATCACACTTGTTAGTCCAGCACAACCCACAGATGCTCAATCAGATTAAGATTCTGGGGAATGTGAATGAGCTTTCAGTAGTGGGCAGGGGTCAGCATGTGCACTTTGACCAGTCTGTGACTACGCAGCACCAGGCCCAGCAAGCTGTGATGCACTGTGGGTTATGACACCTTCCTATCATCGCCACAAATACCTCTTTTCAGCAAATAGTACTATATTAGCTCTATTGTGGGATTTACCCAAACAGGCTAGTCTTTGCTTTCCATGTGGATTAATGAAACTTGGATGCCCATGACTCCATCATCAGTTCACCAGTTGTCCTTCCTTGGACTACTTTTGTTCGGTACCAACACACCAGAAGACCAGAGACTTTTGGGACACCTTGTTGTTGTGTAGCTGCTCTTGTTTTCACATTTGCACATGCACTTTATGTTGTCTATTGCTGTCTTTTGTATAGTACTTACATAGTTTTGTTAATTTACGGTGTTCATTTGTTTTGTCTTATCTACAGTAGTCAGTTAATAAGCTGTCTTAGTTAGCTAGTTAGTTTGCATACTCTCACATTATCGACATTGAAATAGCCAGACTCTGGGAAGATCGATACACAGGCTTGTGCTATGAGGTCGGCGAGGAAATCATCATTTCCATACTGTTTGCTCATTACAGCTGTGCGGACCACGGCTTTGGCTTCAGCCACATCGTGGAGGTTCTTAGCAGAGGAGCAAACGCAGTCTGGAAGAATTTCCAGAGCCTTCTTACAGGCCATCTCATAGCCCTCAATAACCTCAGACACAGAGAGCCCCATTCACAGTAGCTCCTCTGCCAGCTCTAGCAGAGCACCAGCAAACACCAGGACAAAGTTGGTTCCATCCCCTACTTCCTGCTCCTGCATGTGGGATGCCATAACAATCATCTTAGCAGCTGGGTGCTGGACCTTGAGCTCTCTCAGTATGGTGGCAGCATCATTGGTTACCAGGAGTTTCTCTAAATGGTTGATGACCATTTTGTTCATGCCGTAGGGTCCGTATGCAGTTCTTGTAGTCTGTGCCAGTTCCTTGACCTCTTTGCCATCACAGTTTAACCTTGTTAAAATCTCTCAGATCCTTATGCTTCCCCATTCTTCCTGCTTCTATCACATCGACTTCAAGAACTGACTGTTCACTGTTAGCCTAATAAGTCAAACCCATTGACAGGTGTCAATGCTAGGAGATAATCAATGTTATCCACTTCACCTCTCAGTGACATTTCTTCTATGTATGGAGACTTTTGGGACACCTTGTTGTTGTGTAGCTGCTCTTGTTTTCATATTTGCACATGCACTTTATGTTGTCTATTGCTGTCTTTTGTATAGTACTTATACAGTTTTGTTAATTTAAGGTGTTCATTTGTTTTGTCTTATCTACAGTAGTCAGTTAATAAGCTGTCTTAGTTAGCTAGTTAGTTTTTTATTTATTTATTGGAACAATTATTTGCAACAGTGTGTGAAATACTAAAATATGGCAAAGGTAGAAGTAAATTAATATTAAGAAATAATTTAGACATATAGCTATTTGTCTAGCTTACTTCACTTTAATTGAGTGGAGTTAAAATATATCATTGTAGACATTTTTGCATGAATGCCATCAAATACTCAAATATTATTATAATATTTAATATTAATTAACTACGTACTGCAACATTAATACTCCACGCAGAGTAATTATTGTTTCAGATATATTTGATTTTTAAAAATTTATTCAAATAAGTCAATAAATAAATGCTTGGATGAACAATTATTCATATTATTGATTAGTAAAAATTTAAACAAACACCAATGAATGCTGTAGATGACAAAATTCAGAACTAAGGCTATATAATAAGTTCAAATATTTAGATATGCATTAATTTACTTATCAACATTTATTAAAATTGACTTAAGGTATATTTAGCCATGGACTGAAATAACATTACTCAGCGTGTGTGAGTTTATTTACATTAAAACAGACATTAAATAATGCGTTCATGTACTTTATTACTTATGAACATATTCATGATTTAATAATAAGGAGGTTGATTGTTAATTAATTAACATTATTAATGAATGATAAAAAAATGCTAGTTAAGAGACCCTTAATGTGAAGCATTACCAATGAAACTACTTTGAAGGCACACCTATAGATATATAGATCAGTTTTCTGACTCACCGTGAAGTAGAAGAGCTCGGTCTCCTGCTGGTTGGAGCGCCGCTTTGCAATGTTCAGTTTGCTCATGTAACCTTCCGAAGCCACTGATTTAATGGACTCTGTGGATCGGCTGTGCTGGAAAGCATCAGACACGTCAAAGTCCTCCACGGTCAGCATGTCCTGCAGTGTCTGCATTGTCGCATCCAGGGTCTTGCGCACCTGAGGAAAAAAAAAAGACATCTTGATTAATTAGCAACACCTAAACTCATCTGTTTCTGTTTATTAACGGCCTATTGCAGTCTGTTTGCAAATCGCCATATAAATTTACAGTTCAAGCAGTTGGACTGCAGCTATAAACCAGCGATGATGAAGCAGTCTTGTACCAGATCCTGGCAGATGTCTGTCTGCTGTTTTCTATTTACACATGCCACTATTTTGGTAATTCATGTAAATAACGCGGTGACAGGAAACGTTATGCTTGTATTGGCACAAGAAATGTGATGACTGATTGACGAAGGATTCCTCAGATTATCAGACCAGACTCAAGTAAATGTGTGCAAATATCAGATGCTTCATTATCATAATTAATACTGTGGGTGCTAGTATGTAATTCTGATGCCTGATCCTAGCACATGTCTCCCTCTGTGGCCCCTCTCACACTCCTGAGCTGTCTGAGTCATACTGATACTGATATCTATTCTGCTTGGTGCTTTCTGCATTTGTGACTCAGTCTCTGTGGCTGTGGATGGTCCTACTCGGATCTATTCACAGAGACTGTCTATTTTGTAATTTAATCATTTTGTATTGTAATTTTATTTTTGGAGGAAGTTTTCTATTAGGTTTCTATTAATAAATTTCATTGCATGTAATAATGTGTATGGGTGTGTATGTGATGAAAAAAAAATTAAAATTTGAAAAACGACACTGAACATGAACACTGTCAGCCAGAACAGGGTGGGTTTCCCTTTAAAAATGTCTTCTTCATGTTGATCAAGTGATTGATTCATTGATTGACTAATCATCTTTTTCTGGCTAAAGTGCCTTGCAGTGGAAGTCTTTAATATTTTTATGCATGAAAGCAAGAAAGATTCTGTAAGATTTATTATGTTGTCCAGTCTTGTCCAGTTTTCTTTTAATTTCTCTCTATTTGTGAGGGACAGTTTTGTTACATCCACCAAGAAAATTCCCACTTCATGACCATAAGCATAGCTCTCAAGAACAGACACCGAAACGACCCTGGGGTGAAATATCACTCATGTGAACAGCTGAAAATGAGCAATGTCTGACTATAACACAAATGATATGTAAAACTGCCCCGGGACTCTATTGTGAAGCTCTCAGATTAATGTGGCATATTGCCTCTCTGACACAAATCGTCCATTATGGCCTGGTTATGAGACACACAGTGATAAGAGCTGGATGGAGCCATCAATACACACAGGTTGGGCTATTTTGGAGTCGATTAGCGCCTGTGTACACTTAGTAGGAAATCATGGCATGTCACCTTCTACTACCCACCCGCAAAGAAGCACTATTACCAATTCAATTCTTTCACTGCAATATATATTCATATTTATCAAACAGCTATAACATTTTGGGTGCTATAACACCCGGCTAATACTAAGCAGGGCTCCCATGTGTCCCCAAAACAGGCCTGAATCTAAAAGTCTTATGCGGTAACTGGCACCAAGCCGTCAGTAGAAGGTGGGGGCCTCCACGTCCATGAACACAACCAATGAGCTTAACCTCTTCTATGCTTAGACTTGTTTTGTCCAGCACGTCCCACAGATGCCTAACTGGATTGCACCTGGAGAATTTGAAGACCAAGTCAACACCTCAAACTTGTTGTTGGGTTCCTCAAACCTTTCATGAACCTTTTTTGCAATATGGCAGAGCACACTATCCTGCTAAAAGAGGCCACTGCCATCATCAAGGAATACTGTTGCCATGATGAGGTGTACTTGGCAAATGTGTCATAGGCTACGTTCCCATTACCAGCCTGAAGTAACTCGGTTCCAGTTTTTTTTTTCTTCAATGTGACACATTTCCAGTTTTCATTCCCAATGTGATTGGATCTGTGTCACTTTCGTATGTGGAGACTTCGATCAAATCTGAAATCGGATATATTTCCGATATGTGATCATGTGACTTGAATGAGAATGGGCAGAATCAGAATTCATACGACTTTCTGCCTCTGTGCATGCATGAATGGGCAAATAAATTGGTGACCCCATTTTCTGCAAAAATTTCATCAATTGTTTGAAATGAATGAGTGGTTGGACGAACTCATGGTGTGTTAACCAAGATGGTGAGACCAAAGACATATTGATGTCGGCATGCATCCCGCATCAGAAGACAGAGTCAGATAAAATTCACTTGGAATTAAGAATGTGAACGATCATAACGTGCAGTCTGATCTCACCAAAAAGAAATTCAAGGTTGTGTCAAGATTTCCCAGCAGAATTTTGCCCTAAGCATCCAACTAACTTGCCTTGTTCCCATATTGCATCCTAATTATATCTTTTTAAGCGACACACACACACACACACCTGGCCATTAACAAAAAGAAAAAGTGATTCATCCACCACCTTCTTCCATTGCTCCATGGTTCAAGTTTGATGCTCATGTTCCCATTGTAAGTACTTTTGCCCTGGTGGACACAGGTCACCACGGGCACCGTGACCAGTTTACGGCCACGCAGCCCCAAATGCAACAAACTGCAACACATTGTGTTAACACATTTCTATCAGTTCCTGAATTAAATTTTTCAGCAATCTGAGCTTCCTTTAGACTTCTATTAGATGAGACTACACAGGCCTGTCTTCACTCCCCACATTCAACATTGAGCCTTGGTCGTCTATAACCCTGTCCGAGTTTACCAGTTTTTCTTCCTTGGACCACATATGTTGTATTTTATAACCTACAATTTCTGGATTAATTACATCTCCAAAAACTATGTTTCGGACTACAGTTAATTTCGACCATTTACCACCAGAGCTTGTAAGAAAGCTTTAACACAGTGAGTCCCGATTGTAAACAGAGGCACAGAAACCAAAAACGAAGATGAGGAAAACATGGAGGACGCCTGGCTAAACTAAGGCTAAACCCACATCGACAAGCACTTCATAGAATTTTTCTTGCTAATTTGTAATCCCTGGTGAATAAGGGAGCTCAGGATCTGGACGCTCACACAGAGGCTGGTTAAAAATGCAATATTATGGTTTTCTCTGAATGAAACTTTGCTAACATCGTCATTCCAAACAGTGTGCTGGATCTCAAGGAGTGCATTTCATTTTCTGGGCTGATAAAGAAGCAGCATGTACAGGTACAGTAGAAACAGAGGTAGAGGTTTCTTCTCACTGTTTTGTTTATTTTGACTACCTGATTATTAAGTGCAGAAGTTATTTACCATGTGAGGTTTGGTGCGTCATTGTATGTCCCCTTGGATGCTAAGGCTAGCACAGGCATGAAAGAACTCCGTGCTTTGATTAACAACCTGCAGATAGTGCATACTGACAGAGCCTTTATTACCAACTGGGGATTTGAAACTTAAGATCTGTTCTGCCAAAATTCCAACAGAATGTGTCCTGCTTTACATTCTGCGGACAAGTGTGGCTGATGCTTAGAGAGTCACACCCTTCCCCCACCTCAGACAATCTGACCATCTCTAATTGTCTCTGCTTCCCACGAACTCTCTCATCATCAAATGTGTGAAACCTACACATCAACCTACCATCAAATGTGTTTGTCTGGCTGGCTGGAGCTGACGCTGTTTTCCAGCAACAGTTCTCACATACGACCTACAGTGAATTTGCTGCTCAGGCCACCACTGACTCAGACACCAACAATAACATCTATACTAACTCTATTCTAGAACACATTAACGGGTGTGTGGATCGAGTAATCACACAAAGAGACATCATGATGTTCCCAAATCAGAAGCATTGGATGAACCGGGTAGGTCAATCTCAGAAGGTTCATCTACAAAGCTCAACCTCCTATATGCTTGTTTTGAAAATGGGAACTCATAGTCCATGCTTAAAGCAGAGCTATTAAAAGGTGTCAGACGGAGGACATCCTGCACCTAGTAGCACGGTGTGAAGACAACAACCTGAAACTCAACACCAAGTAGACGAAGGAGATCATTGTGGATTTCAAACAAACTGCCAATCACTCTCAAGCTCCCATTCACATCAACGGAGCTGTTGCTGAGTGTGTACCCAGATTTAACTTCCTTGGAGAACACAGCTCTTTACCACAGGACCTTACCTGGTCCATGGACTTCTTCTTCTTCTCTCTTCTCTTTCTTTTTAAGCAAGAACTTAAAAGGTCCTATCTGTACCCCGGGGTACTGAAGAACTTTTACCACTGTACCATTGAGAGCATCCTCACAAACTACATCTCAGTGTTGTATGATAACTGCACCGATTCACACCATGCATCCCTTCAGAGTGGTGAAAAGTGTTAAACAAATCGTTGATATTCAGCTACCCACCATGGGGGATATTTACAAAAAACGCTGTCTGCCAAAGGCGAGAGGCATTATCAAAGGTACCTCTCTCCTCAATCATGGACTATTCACCCTTCCCCATCCGGGTAGGTGCTACAGGTTCCTCAGCACCTGCACAAACAAACTTAAAAATAGCTTTTTTTGTGGCTGTTACCACACTGAACAGCTGCTCATAGAATCTTACTGCACTACTGCACTGTCACTTTCGGTCTATATTACACTGCTTCATCTACTATGCACCTTCGCACCATCCATAACTTATGTTTATCATTGCACTACTGGATATTCCACCCTATTTATTCTGTATATCCTGACATATGAAATACAGTATGTATACCATGTTGAACGTGTTATCTTCTTGACATGTCTTCTCCACTGCACAATCACTGTTTGCACAGTTAAACTGTATATTTCTATAGATACTGTATCGTTATTATCTACTGCACCTTCTGTACATTAATCACTCTCACCCCTGTACATACAGTATAGACCCATACCCATCATTTACTAAATGTGTCACTAATTGTAAATAGGCCACTTATGCACTTCTGGTTAGATGCTAACTGGACTTCGTTGGCTTTGTACATGTAATGTACTTTGCATTATGACTATACAATCTAATCTAATCTAATCTAATCCAATCCAATCTAATCTAACTTAATCTAAACAGGTACCACACCTGTCAGCTAAGAACAGAAAACTGAGTCTACAGTTCACATGGGCTCACTAAAAAACTCCACAATAGAAGCTTGGAAAGATGTTGGTCTTTCTGATAAGTCTTGGGGCTGGGGAAATATGTGTGTGCGTGCATACATATACTGTATGTGTGTGTATATAATGTTTCCACAGATGACAAACTGAATTTTGGAAATTAAACCAGTTTAATTGAAAATGTGATGCATCTTACCAAACAGGAGCATGCGAAACTTTTCTGAATAAATCTAAGGAACTTCTAAAGACAAAACTTGGTAAAAGTTCCTATATGGCAATGCTATAGCAAAGAACAAGCACCTACACAGCACACAATCTAATAAAAATTCTCAGCCTGGATGTTTCTGCCATCGGCATTAAGCTATTCAGGGTACTGTAAAGAGACTAAAATATTTTTCAGTATTGTGAATAAGATGAATAAGCTGCTGTGCTTACAAATGGGGTTTAAAATAGAGATGGATACTATCAAGGCACTTATTTATATAAGTTAAAAATATCCAAAATATCTCAGCTTGCCTTTATACTTTATTTTTTAAAAAAAACATTTCCTTCAAGATGGGAATTATTTATTTTATATTTCTTGGGTCTATCCTGTGCATCCTTGCTGCTGATTCAAAGGTCAGCTGATGTTTAGCTCAAATTATCTGCATCAGGTTTTTTCTAATTGATCTGATCCATATGGTGCATGACACCAATTAGACCACAGTTAATAGCGCAGCAAAATCAAAGTCCAGCCGTCACTAGTTAATTAATACATCCTAATTAGAACGCTGACTGTGGGCTTTAGCTGTACATGGTGCAGTGTAATGTCACAGCGTAAAAGGTACAGATTTGTATGTAAGTCTATGGTTCAGAAATGGGGCTCACCTCCTCGTTCTCAATCTTCAGCGTAGCCAGGCGGGATTGCAGCTGATGGTAGCGCATCAGGAGCTCTGTCTGGACTGGCTGCTGAGCACTCACCTGGCACACCTGACACACACAAACATGTGCGCATAAAATGGTGCAATCTTTACATTTAGCTTGTTTTTACTTCGTATACTAATTTCATGCTAGACTTTACTACTGCATGAACTACATGGTGGACTCTCAGTATGTTGTCCTCGTGGAATTATAGGGTTCTATTTGCTATTTTCTATTTCTCAGGAGTTTTGAGATATCAAGCTTCAATGTTTTTGCATATTTAAAAAAAAAAAAAAATGTATTACCTATAATAAATTGCAGCCTTTTGAGATTAAATAATTGTACAGTTAATAATTTCAATATTATACTTTAGAACATCAATGCCACATTGAAAGAAACTGCAGAATAACTGCAGAATACTAATAAGTTTTAGCTAGTAATAGCACTAAGCCCTCAGGAAAAAAATATTCTTTCTGTAGAATGAAACTTAATTTGGTAAATATGTGGCAGCCTGGAATAAAGCTGTAAAATGATGAAGCAGGTAAATTCTGGCAGACAATTAAATTAAATTAAATTAAATTAAATTTTATTTATATAGCGCTTTTATATAGACAGACAAATAAAAAAAAAATTCTGGCACCTGAACTTTAGATAATAACAAGCATCCCTTGAACTGCTTTTTAAAAAATTTTAAACGTACAGCATGCACCTCACTGTTTAATGCATACATTTCACTTTTGTTTAAGGGTTAATTTATGTTATGCTAGGCTCTGTATTAGCTTTGTCAGTGAAATCACACTGAAAACCATCTTTTGCTAGTCTGAACAAAATAAAAAAAATCTAAAAATGTCTCAAAATGTTTTTAACTTTCTTACGTACAGTAGGCTTTCTAAAATGGTCACATTATGTAAAAACAGTGCCAATATAACAAGCACGGATGAACAACCAGGTGTAGGCTATGATTTAAGTTGTGTGTACTGTATATAGAGACATAGCCAGACATGGTCATGTCTGTTATTCTTATATATTCAGTGTGTCTGTGTCTTTCCATAGAATTGTAATGATTTCTTTAGATGTATATTCTGCCAGGAAAGGAACCCGACATGGCTTAACTTCACTTTTGGTTAAGTTATGCCACACCTATGCACCTTCAGTTCAAGAGAGTCCATAGTTTTTTTTAACTACATATAATAAAAATGCGTCTCTACCACCTCAGGCGCTTGAGAGACTTCAGACTGCCCTCCAAGGTGCTCAGGAACTTTTACTCCTGCACCATAGAGAGCATCCTGACGGG
>JAQQZS010000036.1:15928652-15942018 GCA_030068045.1 Platyallabes tihoni | reverse complement strand
GGCAAACCCCCCCCCCCCCAACCCCACCCCCCATTCCTCGAGGGGCCTGTGTTCTGGCACTTGTCTACTCGGTCCATAACCCGTTAGCTCATCAGGATTCCACCCTTTCCTCCCTGATGCCACTTCCATAATGTTTAGCAAGACTGTCATGACTCTTTGTGCATTAAATAAATAAAAAAAATAATTAATTAATAAGAAATTCTTACTATGTACATCAGTGGGTTTCTGCAAGCGTTTGCCTTAATTACGCATGTTTACATTTATCATTTGGCAGATGGTTTGATCCAAAATGGCTTAAAATCCAATCCACGTTACAGCTTAAAATAGCCATAGAGTCAGACAGTTGGCAAAAAAAAAACTGAAAACAAGAAGACATTTGCAAAAATTTACATATAAATGTACATAAATGATCCCTTTTATAGCTGGACCTTTCAAGCGCTTTTTCATCTGTGCTGTCATGTTGATTTGAATCACATGCATTTACACTTTTACAGACAGACTGAAAGCAAATATCTGTGTGTGAATATCTAAATCAGCTCATTATTCCAGAACATTAGCTTCCATTTATGTCCCGTATTTTAAATTGCTTCATGATTCAGGATGTTTTTCGTGAGGTTTTTATACTTGCTCGTGTTTTTAAGCATTTTTGGAGCATATGAGACACTCATTAGAAGAGGTTTTATTTGTCCAAAAAAAGGCTAGACCACCTAAAGCGGTTTGAGCAAATGGACTTCAATTTATGAGCAAGAGCTTAAGGGGTTTTTTTGTTAGGTTTTTTTTTTTTTTTGGCCCATTCATGTTATGAAAATCACTTGTGTGTTCACACTTCCAACGCCGCCAGATTTGAAGCGAGTCGTCCAGCACGGCCTATTTTTCATGACAAAGTGGCAGATGTGGGCAGAGGTGCAAAATATGAAGTACCATTGAGAATTGAAGCAACTGACTAGAAGGGCAATTAAATGTTTTATATGTCTCTGTAGTGTATATAAACAATATATTTATTGTTTATATATGTTTATATTGCACATTAAATATGAATCCCTTAGGGCAAAAGTCATAAGTCATCCTATAAGTAACACCATCAACAGGAATACCTTGTATTTTGTATACTCACAGTTATGATAATAGTAATAATCTTAAAGTTATATGGCATGATGGCATAGTTGGCCTCGCACCTTCAGCGTTAAAGGTTCGAATCCTGCCTCAAGACTGTGTGTGTGAAGTTTGTATGTTCTCGCTGTGCTTGGAGGGTCTCCTCCGGGTACTCTGGTTTCCTCCCACAATATAAAGACATGTAGACTAGGTAAACTGGTGTCCCTAAATTGCTCAGTGTGAGTGTGTGTTCCCTGCGATGGACTGGCACCCTGTCAAAGGCGTACCCTTCATTATGCCCTAATCTCCTGGGACAGGCACCAGGCCCCCCCATGGTCCTGTACACAGGATAAGAGGTATAGAAGATGAATGAATAAATGATGACAAATGAATGTTAAAGCCAAATTTTTAAGTGATTTCTAGAAAGACAAGCTCTAGGTCCTGGTCTACAATCAATAATGCAATTGACCTGTAATAACCTAATCTGCATCATCACATGATCTTACAATGCCACAATGTCCATTTTGATTCACCTTGCAGTTATTATTAGTGACTTAAAACAAAGTGCCGAGTATACCCCGTTCATTTTAAAATCCAGCTGCTGTATCCATAATTGCAAATAATATGACAGACCATCATCACAACCTGTCGAGGAGTCATGGCTGAAGCAGACGCTTTTGCAAAAAATGTCATTACATATCCATGGGTCTGATGGAAAACCCAAGAAAAGTATCCTCATGGTAAAACCTTGTGCTTGAATACTCGAATATGTGTGTCACCAGCACCGTATAATGAAAACTTTTCAGCATATCGGGTATTATTCTGTCAACCTCCTGTAGACCCAAAGTAGTGGACATGCTTTTCGTCTAAGGAAACCCATTTTACTGCATATCCTGCCAGTGAAGCACATGTGAACAAATGAAGGGTCTTTTTGTCTGGTCAAAATTTTTTTTAGCGATGAATATTTTAGTTTAGTTATTTTAGTAGCAAACAAAATACTCTTACCAAAATATACTCTCACTCATCACTCACTCATCTTCTATACCGCTTTTTTCTGTATTCAGGGTCGCGGGGGGCCTGGAGCCTATCCCAGGAGGCTTAGGGCACGAGGCAGGGTACACCCCGGATAGGGTGCCAATCCATCGCAGGGCACACACATACACTCACACTCACACACTCATTCACACACTACAGGGAATTTGGGAACGCCAATTAGCCTAACCTGCATATCTTTGGACTGTGGGAGGAAACCGGAGTACCCGGAGGAAACCCACCAAGCACGGGGAGAACATGCAAACTCCATGCATACAGACCTGAGGCAGGGACCAAACCCTCGGCTTTGGAGATGAAAGGATACAGTGTTCACCACTGAGCCACCAAACCGCCAGTTTTGATATTAAATTATATTAGCAACAGTATTATCATTATGTTGTTGATTTTTTGGGTGCTCTCATTAGGGGTCCCACAGAGGAAATTTTTTTCTGCATATTTGATTTGGCACAGGTTATAAACCAGATGCCGCCTCTCATGCAACCTTCCTGTTTTATCCGGGCTAGGACTGGCACTAGTGGTTGGGTGTGGTGCATTGGCCTGGAACTGAACCTGGACCTCCCATGTGACAGGGACAGATTCTACCACTGAAGCACCAATGCTCACAATAGAATTGTCAGTATATTAATAATAATATAAAAACTATAATATTAAAGATGTCTTGTTAAATTTTTTTAATAGAATGTTTATTTTAAAAGAGGAGAAGAAGGAGAAAAGTAAGGTTATAATATACTGATACAACGAGCTCTACTGCTGACTCTTGCACATGCAAACCCAGCAAATTCATAATCACTCTGTGTGATAAGTCGTTTAAAGCTGTATCTCATTATCGGATGGAGTCATGAAACAACCAGAGCTCACACACAGGCACACCTTGCCGCATATTTCCCAAGGACAGTCCTCATTTCCATCACCACCATCTCTCAAAATGAAAAAACATTTCTCACATTTTAGCACACATTCCTCTTACGTTATTTTGTTGATTTTCAAACATAAATCCTTGGCAACTATGCAGATTTGCTTTAAGGTCGGCGAGTATGCTGTGATTAAAACAGCCGAGGCTGAATCTGCATTGGATTACCATTAACACACCGCTCCCTTATCTCCCCCTGTCTCATGTGGAACATTGCTTAATTAAACAGGAACTGAGCACCATTTGCGAGCACTGATGCTAACTGCATAATTTAATGTCATCTGCCCAACAAGGCATACAAGTTAATTGACAGGCAGAGAATAAATGGAACTATCAGAGCCATTACATGCAAAATCATCATCATGAACAGAGAGACCAAGATCAGATGTCATCAGCTTCACGTTCACAGCGGAGATTAGGAAATGACTCAACATGACTTTATATCTAAAATATATAATCTAATGGCATCATCTAATGTTGCTGCTAACATTGCTGTTTTATCATGGGTTTTATCATAATAAATTACAGTAACATGATATTACACAAGAGGGAGTGCTGTTGTGCTGGTTATCAGCACAATCGTAGGCAGTAGGGCACAGCCAAAGTGCCGAAGGCATCACAGCTGTGCTGATAACCAGCACAACAGCACTCCCTCTCATAGATAATGCATTTATACAACAGTTACACAAACACCTTTTAATATCAACATATTATGATTTGTTGTTTATTTAACTAGTTATTTTGTTCTGCCAACACAAATCTTTCCTTAGAATATCAGCTCTATTAACTTCTGGGTTCTGGGGTTAAATCCCAAATAGCTAATAGTTAAATGAAAAGCTAGTGCTCTAGGGTGTACAATCACTTGTTCAACACAATAAGTAGTGCCCTTGATTAGGGGATATAATCAGGGACATGGGATCAGCCTTGGGTTAAAAGCTAGTTAACTTTATAACTCAGTTTAGGTGTACATAAAACAAGTCTATAATCAATCAATTTAATCAATCAATAATTAAGCAGACGACCCGACTGTTGTTTAAAATGACATAACATTATCCGGGTTTTGAATGTGCATTTTGGAACATAACTGCTCTCTCCTCAGTACCGCGGACCGTGCAGATCGATATTCACCCATGCTGTGACTTACATTTAGTGTAATTAACTATTGTTAGAACGCGGTACATATAGTTAAACGTCCCAGTAGTATTACCGTCCATTAACACCTCTCCTAGGATGCCTCTCGTCCAATCAGATTACTCGGCTGGCAATAACTGTTGTTTAATGTTTTAAATTGGATCTGGCGGACACGAAAAGAGGACACGAAAACTAGTGCCTCATTTACTTTCACATACCAAAGTGTATACAACACACTTCTCTGTTCTAACTACCACATGTTGAGAGGAAGATGCATCAACCAAAATTACTAGATGGATTAATTAGCTCGTTCATATGACTTGTGATCACAGACAATTTGACAGACACAGGTATTTTAAAATGCTAACAGAACTAAACTAAACATTGTCAAAAGGTTGTGGTGACATTAATTTGACAACCTTTAGGAAACTGGAACAATCATTCTTGATTTTGAAAGTTAGATTAACTTTGATCAAATGACCTTGGAACAACGTTGACTACATGATAATGGGATAATAAATGCCCCTAATGTAGCAAAAATGACTTTAAAACCAAATTTTTTACCAAAATGATGGCCTGAGAAGGTCTGAAACTCCACACACACACCATATATTTGCGGGTTTGGATGCACCTCAAAGTGATATAACCAAATTTGTCTCAACGTTGTCACAGGGTTAAATATCATCAAAATTTTGTTACAACCAAATTACAACAATCACAACACATTAGGGTTCTGGCTGAGTCACTCTCCTTCCAGAATATCACCATCACCATCACCTCACAGCTAAATATATGAAGATGCAAACCAGATTTTTTTTACATGTAGGATAGAAAACCACAACTCACAGTGGGCACAAGCATGATGTGCTACGTTAGACACCTTGTTAGAAATGGTTAATCATCATAAACCTGTTCATTTCCCTTAGTCTGTGTTAATGCACTTAATGAGCAAACTCGCCATACATTATTAAATTACGCTACCTGGTATTTTTTTTTAGCCTAGTCAGTTTCCAGGCAACCAAAACACGAGAAAGGGCATTGCACTGGATGTTTTAATCATCCTGAGTGTTAGCTAATAAATTTATCAGGATTTGGTAACACAGCTAGTTTCATATTGCTGGACTTAATCTATGCATGCTTTTTGTACATTATTTCCCTGATTTCCTTGTATCTTCACTTCCTCCTGTTGTGAAAAACAATCAAATATATGCATTTCACCACCCCCTCTTGCTTGTACTTTCCTTTACCTAATCCTCTAATGAAAGGGCTTACCTTATTCACCGCTATATCTAAAAACCTCAATGTTAACAAGCACAGTACTCGACCTGTTGATGTGGGGGAAGTGTTGCAACGAGCAGTGCAGCCTTTTTTCCCCCTCAACAATTGTCACAGATCTCGTCAAACTAGTACTGCTGCTTTGAGGCATTTAAACCAGCTTCGAAGACTCTCCAAACACTCAAAACTGCAGACATTCCACATTGCCATCACTATGCCTTTGTAGAGCATTTGATTAAATTGTGCCTGTCTGAAATCCAATCCAAAGTTTAATTAAAAAAAGCTGCTTGCACCAAGAGCATGATAAGCAGACAGAAAGTTATTCAGGTAAATAAAGATGTGTGTGGGATCCATCACGCTTTCTTGAAGGAGGTGATGAAGTGAGAATTCAAACTAACTAAACACTCAAACACCAAATTAACATTCGATTAGTGTAATAATTCACAATACAACCTAATATTGCACTTTTTGGTGCAATTAAAAAGAAAGTTGTGTCATTAAACCTCAGCGAATGTGCATTATGTAACAATCCAGTGTATTTCATTAACCATTTCCTCATTTAAAAAGATTTCAAGTCATAAAAAATGTCTGTATTCTCAAAGCATCCATCACTCTTGTTTAAAGATGGTGATGAGAGCTTGGCAGAAAGAAAGACCTTGGCAACAACAAGCAAACGAGAAGGAATGCTGGGAAATTCACAGGGGTCTCTACGTAACAACAAGGAACCGATGGAAAAACACAAGTCTTTAATATCTTATGAAATTTCCATGAAAAGGAAGTATCGCTTTCACAAATACAGACTGAGAATTTAATCTCTGGTTCTGTGTTTCCGGTTAACTCTAAACAACCATGCTATGCTGATTTAGAAGTTAGTGGCCCATGACAGACTGGCTCTGTCGACGAGAAGACGTCAAAGACGCCGCCTCATTTAACCACATAAAGGATATTGGCATCAGGGGGCTCTACTAAGACAAACAGTCTTCTTTTTCGAACTGCTCAGCTGACTGCAGCCTATGCTGCTTCTCCAGCTAACATGTACAGTACTGTGTTCTTTCTCAGTATTACAATGCAGAACGCTATTTCAAGGGTCTCCACTGAAGATCTTTAAGTTTATGCAAATACATTAACATATTAAGAGTGTATCCATTTTGTCTGGATGATGCACTGTTAATACAGGTTATTCAATATTTTAATGCACCAATAGACATGCATGTGTATTGTAAAAACAGGAACGCAGCTTTAAAATGTCGATTAGGTCTGCCTGTGTTTTATCACTTGACATGCATATTGTCTGCACAAGTCCCAAAGGGAAAAAGAGCCATTTACCAAATGCTAGTCAAGCTAAAATCCAATTTAAGAGCTCTATAATCCTTAGAACATGGCTCGAGCCAGTGTGTAATGCAGTGTGGCCTTTAACGCAGTCAGCTCTGTGTTCAGCTTCATCTGTGTTTAGTTCATTCACAAAATTGAAAGCCTGAATTGAGAATTGCTGCAACCAGCCAGCACACTTTTATTACTGTATCAGAGGATAGTTTAAAATGCTAATTAAATACTAACTAAAAGACAATATTAAGGGTAGAAATTCTTGTTTGAGGACAAATTTAAATCTGATATAACGTGTGCATGCCGTCAGTGACAGTTTAGAAAAATTACAAGAACTTGTTAAACAGTCATACCACACTGCTGTTAAATTTTCCCATCTGATTGGTCAGAAGGCACTGATTGATTTTTTTTTATAACAGTACAGCTCCGACAATAATACTGGTTGTTATTCAAACAATAGGTTTCTATTAAAATACTCAGACTAATACTTTATTGTTTCTATAGTAACAGTGAATCTCCTGGGACATATATAGTTGAGCATAATCTAATCCTGATAACAAACATTTATATTAGAGAGAAAACGATTCATGATTTTGAATACATGCCACATTGACTGCAAAATCTGTTGCTGAAATTATTTATTCAGTTCTATATGTTTCTACAGGGTGGGTGAAAAGTAACTAGGCATTAAAAACTGGTAATAAAGAGCATATTTCTACAATGGACTAATGAAAGCTAATTTTTCAATTTTTCAACGTCGGCACAGGTGGCCTTAAGGATGGAACACACAGTCCTCTGAATGGCGTTGTTTGGTCCTTCTGAATCTGTGCCTCCAAGTCCTCCGGTGTGCGGGGGTTTGTCCTGTGCACCTCCTCCTTTGCGTAGCTCCACTGGAAAAAAATCACATGGAGAGAGATCTGGACTTCTTGGAGGTCATCTATGAGGTCCGCGTCATGAAAAATGCTGGTCTGACCACGCAGGCACAGTAAGAACAAAATGGGTTGGTACACCATGGGGTGGTACAAGTTCTGTAGCCATTAAATATTGCCTAATTCATTTTTACCCCACCCTGTCTTTGAGGTGGAAAAATGTTGCCATTCCTCTATAATCCTACAGGTGGTGTGCTTTAAACTATTTACACATTTAATCGAATCGGCACCAAAGTATCGTGAAAGTTTATGTGTTGTTATTTAGGGGGAAAAAAACATATAAAACTGTTGATCGCTTTCTGTGTGAAGACATAACATTTAAGGATGGAGTCTTTCTCTCAAAGCTTTGGAACAGTCAGCAAGTTTTCCACCACAGGAAAGTCTTCATGACAGTGGGATTTGTGCTTTCTGGTTTCATGGAAACGTTACATGGGAAGGGTGAGGTAAAGGAACGACGGTTTATAGCTGCCAGACATATAGTAAGCAAAAATAAGAACTAACTTCTTTAGCAGTTGTTTCACAACATTAACTAATAAACAATAAAAAAATAGTGTCATTAACTAATGCATCAATTATTGGTTGTTTTAGTTGCAGTCAGTAAAAAGGCCCTCCCTCTGCTTAATATCAGAACTCATTAAACTATCCCAGTGGTCAATAACTTCCTACTGTATACCAGCAAGACCCATAGTATTTTATTCCTTAGATATGTAGTATACCATTTTCGAAACTTTACTAACTTGTACTTTATGTCCTTGCTTTTGGGTTTTTTTTATGACATTGCTATCTATAGTGTCACATGACAATTTTTTCCAATTATTGCAGATTTCCATATCCTATTACTACACGTTATATCCTTACAGCCTCACAGACACCATGCTGTACATTCACAGTTTTCTGTGCTAGAATTGATAATGGTAGCAGGAGCAATGACAAAAAGTCAGTACTGTTCGTGCTATTAACATTATATACCCATAACTATTATACAGTACAGTATACTGGTAATGTTCAGAGTTAATGGAGTGAAGATGTACTGTAACTATAATGACATGTGAACGGTTGACAGAAAATCAGATAGATATTTAGATTGTATTTAGGTAGCTAATCAGAACTATATCTATCTATCTATCTATATATATAGAATTAGAAATCCTGTTTTTATTCTTCCGCCAGTGGCCAGTTTAGCGGTGGCTGGTTTTACAGGAATCCCTCTTCTAGTAACAGTAGGCAGTGTTATAGAATTTATCAGCAGACAGCATCATCATCACCTTTTACGGTATGTCATACTGTGAGGAAACAATATACGTATCTGCCGAAATATTGGAGCAGCGTGTGGAGTGGGAGCGAGCTGACCACACACTTATACATTCGCAGGTAATGGTAGCACACGGACGTCTGGACCAGCATGCGGACGAAGACGCGGGCACCCTATATAAATATATAGCATGCCCCTCTGTATGCAAGCCAATCTGTGTACAGTATGTACATATCTGCATGGTGATAACAGACAGCAAATTCTGTTCCATGAAGCCTATCCTAGGAGATTTTGGGCTTACGGCAGGGCACACAAATATACACACACACACACTGTGAACTAACCTAATCTACATGTCTGGACTGTCTGTGGGAGGAAACCAGAAGATCAGGAGGAAACCCACCAAAACATGGGGAGAACATGTACAAACTACATGCAGAGGAAGAAATCGAACCCTTGATCACCTCCAGGCCACAGTGCTAACCGCTACATACAGTAATAATATATACAATATATATATATATATATATATATATATGTGTACAGGTTAGTATCACCCTCATTAGTATTTTTCCTATAGGCTAGTCACACTGTGTGTGTCAGGTTGTTTACTGTATTTATGTGAAATGTTAATGTTTTTTCCCCCAGAAACAAAAGGAGAAAGTGACCCGTGTAACCAGGAACCAGTCGCCTCCAAGTTCCACCCATTTGTGTGTAAAGAGCTTGAAATCCTCCATTCTACCCAGCAACAAAGCCTTCACTCCGGCTGCTCCTAAGCCATTCATCGACACCTAAACCCCCGAAATGAACCGTTACCCAAAGCTCCGCGCTCATGGCGCTGACCTGAGGCAGGATCGCGAGCGCGCGCGTGCACGCCGTGCACCATTTCTGCTCCCCTGCACACAGGGCACAGCCTCCTCGTTTTCCCTCTTACTGCAGATAAAACAAACTTGGATATCACTAACCCGATTGAATTGAATTGCATTACATTATATTGCTCACTAGTGCAGATTTATGTGCCTGAAATGCAGGGGAACTTCAATCACCAATAAGAAAGAAAAAAAATCGAAGTGTAGGGGAGTGGGCAGTTTTGCAAGCAGAGATGAGGCGTTACCCCGGTTCAGGTTCAATGCAGAGAGCACCACATCAAGGCTGAAGGAGATTCGACTAGTCACGATTGATGTAGATGAGTATTGATGATCGGAAATGCTTTTGTGTGTAATCATCCCGATCTGACACAACGCATTTCCGAGCAAAATGATGCTGCTGCATGAGACTTCAAGGCGAGTGTGACATACCTTTAACTTGCGTTTCATATTCCCCAATGATCTCCTTGTCCTTCTTGTATTTCGTCTGCGATGACATGTTGTTGTTTTTTGTTCCTGAGATATTTAATGTAGGATCCAGTGAGAAGTGAAGATGTTGCACCAGAAGATCTCTCAGGCTCTTGTCACAGCTTGCAGCGTTTTTCTTCTTCTTCTGATTTCTCGACTTTACCAGTTCTCTCTCTCTCTCTCTCCTCGATATCAGTTTCTTGAATGCAGCCTTAAACTCACCCTTCTGCACACCTGCGCGTTCTCATTCCCTCTGGCTAAAGAGTTAAACCCTGACACTGGGAGGATGAAATGCACTGCTGCCACAAACACACACACACTTACACACACGCACACAGGGGCTCCTCCTCGCTCAGGATGCCATCCAAAGTGGCAGAAGAAACCTGAAATTCCACTGCTTATATGGAGACACGGTCACTGCACAGACGATACCGCTGCTCATGTGCACCCATGCTGCAGAAAACGATCACTGGATCCAGAGAGGAAAACGCTGAGCGCGCGCTTCACAGTCCCGCTGCGCACAATCCAGCTCGCGCTCGCCAACCTTACAAGAATGGGCTCGCGCGGAGCGCCGAGTGAAACCACGCCCAGTGTAGAGAGCCCGCCCCCATCTCGCTTTCCACCAGCCAATCAGCGGCGGGCTGTGGCCACTGAACTGTACTGTACGTTTTCAGAAAGAAAACAAATAGACGCTTTCCAGCAAAGTGTTTGTTGTAGCCGGTTCCTTTGCATTGTGACAGTAATACAAAATAATTTCCGTACACACACATCAAAAACAGTTCACAGTACAGTACAGTCAGATCCAGATTTATTGGCACCCTTCAATAGAATGGGCTGGCAATACTGCAAAATATCTTGAATCTGGTCAGATTTATCTACACTTTTAACCCTGACGACTAGACCTTACTCAAAGTTAGGAAACTCAGTCCTTATCTATAACGATTTATTCTGTATACAGGGTCGCTGGGGGATGGAGCCTATCCCAGGAAACTTAGGGCACAAGACAGGATACACCCTGGACAGGGTGCCAATCAATTGTAGGGGGGACACACGCACACGTTTATTCACACATAACTGACACATTTGGAACTCTAATTAACCTAATCTGTATGTTTTGGGACTGTGGGAGGAAACCCACCAAGCATGGGGAGAGCATGCAAACTCCATGCACCCCAACCTGAGGTGGGAATCAATCCCTCGACCCTGGAGGTGCAAAGCAACCACTAAGCCACCGTTCCACTGTTTTGAAACTCTGTCTTTTAAATTGATTGTAAGTATATACATACACGTGGACAAAAACTTGAACAACTATAACACTGCTGCTGATACACATCACTTCATTTCATACCTCATGTTCCACTCATTCTACTGCTGTAATACATACATGCCATACAGTATCTTACTATGTTCCACATTCTGCACATTCAGCACATCCTGTTTAATTTATACTTTTAATTTATACATTTTATATTTTTCTATTTTAATTATATTTTCTATTGCAACTTTTAAATGGTAGATTTTAAAATAATAATAATAATAATTAATTTCTCTCAGTGCAATTTTTCCTTCCAGTAAAATCCTTCCATATTTCCTGTCTTTCCTCTCCACCCTACTTTTCTTTTTTTTAGGTCATGAACAGCATATCACTGCATATTGTACTCTGTATACTCATGTATTTGACAAATTACATTTTGATTTAAATAAATTGTATATTGTGTTGCATGCAAAATACATGCAAAACATAAGGACATAATACGCTAAGTCTGTGTAGTTAACATTTAAATTCACTGTTGCTTGCAATATAAGTTACAAGTTAAAGTACAGTATCATATTAGAGCACATACTAGCTTATTAGGAAGCAGGTCATCCATGATACAGCAACAGAGGAGCAGCAGGGACTTAGTAACAGCCTCAGCGGCAGCTCTGTAGCATTACGGCTTGAACCTTTGACCTTCTGATCAGTAACCCAGAGCATTAAGGTTGAACGACCACAATATTCCACATGACCCTTTTGGTTTCACCACCAAACATCACTTGTACTCATTGTCCTTGAACAATAATTGCAAAAAGCAACGTTTTTAACATTAATAATGTTGTTTACATTATTGTACATAATATGCATTTTTTTTCTCTTATCCAATATTTACTTTTTGTTGTTGTTTTTAAGATCTATGAGTCTAGGCACATTCGGCAACAAATGCTCCCAACTACTGGAAAGATATCCATCAATTCTCGGGCAATTTCTTATGGGGCCGGATTGCTGGCTTAACGCCCAACTGTCTCTTACCAGTTAAGGGGAAAAGACCTAATACAAGGGCCAAACAGTGGTAGCCCAGCGGTGCTTAAACTGGGGACCTCCAATCAGCGACCCAACCACTGGGCTACTCCTACAGTACACTGCTTTACTGTTAAAGTTGGTAAATATATTTTCCAACCTTGTGACTTTAATAGCACTAATCTATACCAGTTCATAACATGACTTTGAATTAAAGCATTTAACATGGAACCTATTCTTTTTATTCTTTCTTTCCTATTCTTCCTATTCTTTATTCTTTAAAATAATAATAATGCAGGGTCTGTTTCTTTGGATTTAACCTCAAAATACAAAGAGTGTGAAACACATTTCTATCAATATTGTAACAGCATTACATCACATCTCTAAACAGTTGAATCAATGATCTGAATGTTCAGAAACTTTACAGTAAGAATACAGTAATATTGTAGCATTTACTAATGAAATCATTACACATGGTCAAGAAAAAAAAGTTTCAGCTATGTTGGTGTTAACCTTGAAACAAACACAGACGTATCTTGCCTGACTTAACCAAGGCAATTAGAGTCGTTTTGAGCTGTTCTTTCTTGCTTATTCATTAACAAATTGTTTACTTATAAATAAATAACAGTGTAACCAACAATATAATATAATGTACTTGTGAGGGTTGCCCACTAGAGGGCAGTGGTGTTTATTTGTAGTTTTTGTTTAAAGACCAGGTTTCCCAGAGGGCACCTCAGTCAGGTGACGAGGGTTTCTCACCTGAACTGAGGCTGCTCATTAGAGTTCTTATAA
>JAQQZS010000036.1:15894732-15914452 GCA_030068045.1 Platyallabes tihoni | reverse complement strand
CCCCCCCCCCCCCCCCCCAAAAAAAAAACTCCAGTCAGTATGAAATAATGGACTTATTGTTTATGCTCCATATCAAATGACCTAGCTTATCAGACTGCACCCAAATGAGAAACAGGACACTCTATGACCTTCATGGATGAGTGTGTATGACGCAACTCAGGACTGTGAATCTGTAAAAAGCCTCTATTTATAAACTCTGTTAGCTTCCTTTATGAGGCATATGGCAGTTTTTATTTGCATCAGTTCCTTACATTCTTAGTGTGTGTGTGTGTGTGTGCGCGAGACAGCGAAAGAGAGAGAGAATGTGTGCGGTAAACAGCAACAGCATTTCAACAAACACACTCTCTTTAAAAAACACACTGTGACCTTCTCTGACACAATTAGAGCATGTTTGTGCTTCTAGGAAACATGATATTTTCAGCCACTATCACCTATTTTTTTTTTTTTTTTCATTTTAATAAATCATCCTCTATGTGTTAAAGCTGCAAAGTGTGAAGAAGAGAAAACTCCAAGACAGACTGAGTGACAAAGAACGAGAGAATGTGTGGGAGCTATGTTCCAAACGTCTGACAAGGTACTGCCTCTCGAGTCTCCCTTTTAAGATTTACAAGCCAAACAAAAAGCATGTTTACATGCACACTAGTAATCTGATCATAATATGATTTAGGCAGATTCCTGATTACCCGGCTGGTCATGGTGGATGACAAGCTGTGATCTTTTAATCAGATTGCAGCTGTTATCTGATAGGCATACATGGAGTTTGGCAAAATAATTGGGTCATTCAGTGCATGGATATTGCCCATGTGTGTAAAATCAACGGAGAGAAGAGGGCAAGATTCATCCTTTCTGGAACTGTGAATCATAGGCGGACTGTTGATTAGTTTCCTTTTTCGATTTTTTTGGGGCATTGTGATTTTATTTTATTTTTTTTGGCTAAACATTTATTGGCTGATTTGTCTCAAGTTTGAATGTGATCAATTCAGTAAGTAGAATCATTAATTAAAAATTGTAAATTTTATTGCATAATCGATTAAATTGGAAGCTCTTATCCTGACCGCTGTAAACCCCAGAGACGTCAAATCAGAAGTGTTATTTGCCATGTGCTTTGCATGTCGGGTTAATGAATCAGAATGTTTATCAGGTTCCTTGTATTTTAACAGGATGTTGTAGTTGTTAGTGATTAGAATTCTGGCTCTCTGAAAAAAATTGGCTTAGATTAGCCATAAGAGGCGGCTTTTTTAAGTAATACTTTTTACAAATTTAGCACTGTTTTGACCTATTATTGGTATGCGTGCACTTCTAATCATTTACATTATTTAATATAATTATATACAAAATCTTAGAAATTCCAGAAACCATTATTTCAAATAATGTTTGCTATACATGAATAATGTCTAAACATCCAACATCATTACATATTTTCAGTGAGGGTTTTATTTATTTATTTACCTTGTTAATAAGTGTTTTGCTACAAACTCTAAGAACTTTCTAAGAAAGTGTTTCTGGCCCAAGTGTACAATTCTACTTCTTGTGAGATTTCCAGATCTATTCAAAACAAATACATAAAATAAAAGAATAAAAGAAATAAACTATTGAAAATACAAACCAGATAAAAACGAATCACACTCAAAAACAAAACATTTATTCAGTATGTGCAGAGCCTGTGACTGACCAGTGTTGTGAAAAGATCACCTAATATCCTGCAAAGTATTTTAACAACAACAAAATAAAGAATAGAAAAAAGAAAATCGGCTCTCGTCGTTCACGCCTCACGTCTTTGCTTTGCCGTTATCAGTCAAGAAATAAGTCCAGATGGCTGCGATTTCCTGTCTTACATCACAGTAGTATCACATGGTTGATGTGTCTGTGTTTTTACAAGTTTGAGAAAATGAGCGTGGCAGCAGACCGGTAACACAATAACACAATGCACGATAAGAGTTCATCTCTAATTTGATCAGTTTATTTACAGACAATATATTGTCTGTTTTCAACATGTCCCTACATAAACATTATTCAAGTTCAATCCGGAATGCTGTCGTTATGCTGTAATCCAGTATTTTATGTATCGCTTTGTAACACAGCTTTGTATGTTTGTGTATTGTGCGATTCAGGATGCCGGTACAGTATGTGATTGAAGAGTGGGACTTCAGGGACCTGACTCTGAAGATGAGACCTCCGGTGTTCATTCCCCGCCCAGAGACAGAGGTCCAGCATACGCGTGCACCTTCCTCCGACACCACACGAACATTTCCCAACAGGACGTGGTGTCCTTTACAGTGTTTGCAAACACAGTAGTGTCACTTCTAATGATTTAGAAACATGTAGTTAGTTATGGGATAAACAAACTGTCTATGTGGGCATACAGGTAGACGTGATCCCTGTGTGTGTGTGTGTGTGTGTGTGTGTGTGTGTGTGTTTTGCAGGAACTGGTTAGTTTGGTGTTAAAGGATCTGCGCTCACAGTTTGGAGAGCATCCTTTGCGATGCCTGGAGGTGGGCTGTGGATCAGGTGCCATCTCTCTAAGCCTACTGCAGAGTGTACCACAGGTTAGCCCTTTGATCACTTTATTCATATCATACCCTGTTACCAAGGTGCCAACATTTACACTTTAGCCAAAGCATTTATAATGTTTATCTCCGCAGTGATGTTTTTCAGCTTGTTTACAGAAACGATTAGAATTATTGAACGGACCTGAAATGCCAGTAAACTTTGACCCATGAATTCACCAGCCTCATGTTTGTGAGCCAGTCGAAAACAAGAAAGTTATTGAAAAACTGTGGTATTTTTGGGAAGGTTAAAAAGTGGAGAAGCGTCGTGCTATTTTATTATTTATTTATTTTTTTAACTATTGTTTGGTGCTCATGTAGGGAAAAAAATGGTAGATAAAATTTCTCTCACATTCACCCTAAAAGCACACAAGCCATGAACCGACATTATGTTGGTCCATTACTACTCAATTTTTTTTTCATGCAGTCTGTTAGTCTACTACACGCTAATAAAGAAAAGCTGAAGTGGGGAAAACAGACGCAATGTAGGATTTTTTTGTTCAGCAGTCTAATCTTGCCAGTCATCAGGGCAAAGAAGATGGCAGTGAAAATTTGCTGATGATGCCAAACAAACCACTCTTTGTCAAGCTTCTAACTCAGATTTGCTACAGGTCCATGATCTCATGTCATTCCTAAGCTGCCAGTGATCCAGACTCCATCTGCCCACTGAACCTGTCCTGGTGCCCCGCTTCCGGTTGGAGATCTTGTCACATGGATGCCCCGTGTGTCTCTTTGGGATGCGTCTGGGACGGTTTTACTCTACTGTGAAGACAGTTTTGGCCTCGACTGGTGTTGACAGCTGTTTCTCTGAGGACTTGACTGGGCTGCAGTCGCTTGATAGTTCAGGACAGGAATTTCCTACGAGTCACCCTGAGCCTCCAATAACTACCTGGACTCCATATTATCATCAATTAAAATCAACTGTTATAGCTGAACTGGCTAACACACAGTATGAATGCAGATCAATTCCTGCTTTCTGTTTCACCTAATTGAGGATGGGTTCCCTGTTGAGTCTGGTTCCTCTCAAGGTTTCTTCCTATTACCATCTCAGGGAGTTTTTCCTTGCCACTGTCGCCCACGGTTTGCTCATCAGGGACAAACTGACAATTTTGATTCATACACATTCACATAACATACAAACTTAAATAATTCTTTTGATTGTGTAAAGCTGCTTTGCGAATAGAATTGAATCATCTCCTGAACTACACGCCACCCTCACAGTTTCTTTCCCGGACGCTCTTCAGTTACTTACTGTAACCGCCCTGGTCCATAACCACTCTTACTGAAACACTTAAACACTTCATACATATATATATATATATATATATATATTTTACACGTTTTTATGTTTTTTGTATTGCAGGTTGTACATACTGACATCATGTCTTATGTGTTTGGTTTCACCTCCTGTCTTATTCGTCTGTTGTTGCTGCTGCACTGTATTTGACATATTGTTGCACGCTGAGACTAAACCAAACCATTTCCTGTGTGCGTGACTCATAAGCATAAAGTGTTTCGGATTCTGACTCAGTTTTTTTTTTATTTTTTATTTGCAGTACACATTTTCTCATTTTGAGTCTATGAAGTCCATGTTTGGAAAGATTGGTTGTTTAATTTATTTGAGAATTCCCTGTTATGAAAGTTAAAATTAGTTTTTTTTTCAGTTTTTTCTGTAATTAACAATATTGAGAATAAATGAACAATTGAATTAGCATTATAAGCACCTCTGCTCTCATTAAGGCATCCAAAAAGCACTTAATTACTACAACATACCTGAATTATTGGTATTCATAATGGGTGTTAATATTGAGATATGGCTCATAATAAGCTGTGTTTGTTGTTTCTAAGCTCAAGGCAGTTGCATTGGACCAAAGCCAGGAAGCAGTGTGTCTCACTAAGGATAATGCAGAAAGGTGAGTGCAGCTGCTTTAAGAGTTTATGATACCTGGAATGTTATATATTTGCTTCTGAAACACTGCACGGATACATAGAGACGCTTTATTCCATGTCAGATCTCATAAAATGGACATTTTTAATTATTAGTACTGTAGGTGTACGCCTACTATAAACCAGTTTAAGTTTGAAGAAAGCATAAGTAGGGGCCCGTTCTTTTATAGTGATGGTTCTCTTCAGTTCTTATCAGGTAAAAAAAAAATAACAAAGTTGAGACCGTCGTTTTTGCAGAATAAGTCCTTGACCAGCCAGCTGCTGTTGATATTCAGAAGGAGGAAAAAAAATCTACAGTGGAACATTTTTCTACAAACAGAAAAACGTCAGTTCTTGGGTATATTTGCCGTTAGCGTTTCGTTCAAATAATAATAATAAAAAAAAACACAAAACCCTCTTTCATCTTTATTACACCTGCTTGTATTTAAAACATGCCTCCTCCATCACTATGTTATGGATGTATCAGTGAAGCGGTTACTGCTGCCGTTAGTGGTGTTGGTTCAACAAAATTTCAAGGTGTTTGTTAACAGCAGATAAGCTGATATGGATGCCAGAATGAAACATTGTCTCCTTGTACGAGAAAGAAGGCTTGTCCTTCAAACCCGTTTATATCCCTTTGTCCTTCAGCCAGCCTGTAGTATCGTCCTTAGAGTGACATAACCATCAATACTAATACCACAGTAACAACTTGCTAATGTCATGGTCTTGATATCACTCTTTCCTAGTTCAGAGGTTACCACAGTCTACCACGGTGAAACCATAGTTAAAACCATAGTAATCACTAGTAAAACAAATGTAAATGGTATATTCTTTAATGCAAGAGGAACTGTGTCTCATTTATGCATTTGATGCTAATTAGTTCTTTTGGTTTGGTTGGATTCTTATTCTTTAATAGACTGGGGCTTCTGGACCGACTGGAAGTTTATCATCTAGATATTATGAAGGGTAAGTTAGTGATGTCTAAACATGTTGCATATTTGACCATTGAAAAGTTTAACTAATTGAATAATCGACAGGTTTTCGAAGCATAGTAACTTTTCCAAGTGGACTATTATTCGCAGTGACTATAAGTAGAATTGAAGAGTGAGGTAGAGTAGTAGTGTAGTGTAGCTGGTTTTGCAGGCTCAAATGGCACTTGTGATTCTTGATCTAAACATGGACCAGCAAACAAGTCTGATCCAAGGAGTGCGCACATTGCAACCCACCGCAAACAGAGTTGGTCCACTGCCAACGTACTGGTGCCAGACCCCATAGCACACCCATGTCTGAGGGTCCAGAGCAACCCCAGTGGCACAAGGGCAGCCCAAAACTTAGGTGGTTGCAATAATGTTTTATGGCGGATTGGTTTAGTACCCCAACAGATACCTCTTCTAATTTGTAACACACAAAATATAGCACTATTTCAACAACTTAATTCAAAATGGATTTTACAGTTCAGTAGCATATAAATACCTACATCAGTGTTACACAGTGTCAGTGTGTATCCCAAGAAACTCAGGGCACATGGTGGGGGACACCCAGGTTGGGGTGCCAACTAGAGCTGAGCAATTCAATCAATCTTTTGTCGCCCAATTCAGTTTTCGATTTTTAATTATTTAGGTAAACTTTCAAATGTTAAATGATTTCAAATTGCAAACTACTTAAAATGTGCAACATTTTTACCAGACAATAGACACTGCTTAAATCAGTTATTCAATCTATTTGTTCTTTTAAATGGACTGTGGAGCAGGATTTGGCAGGGGAAAAAATTATTATTGCTCTGTATGAGACATGGCAAACAATCAACAACTCGAGATACACAATTTTTGGTGCTTATTTTGAATTGTAATACTTGTTTGAAAATCCAGCTACTTAAGACAAGTCAGAAAGTGAACTTCTATTTATTGCAGGATTAAATAAAAACTGGCAAATTTCCAAAATCAAATCGAAATGAATTGGCAGTCTACCAATGATTCATGGGTCTAATGCCAACCAATTACAGGGCACCATCTCGCGCACACACACATACGTCCAATCATACTATGGGCAATTTGGAAATGCCTATCAGCCTTCCTAGGGCAGAAAACCCGCATCAATTTCCACGAACACTGACTGGAGGCAAGATTTGAAAATAAATCAAGTTTGTGGTGTGTTAAATAAAAACTAAGCCACTGTGCCAGTTGAAATATAATATTAAATTTTTATGTTTGATAATACCATAAATATTTGGGATTAAAATAAAATAATGGCATGTGATTCAAATTACGTGTTATTCTTGATTTCCTAATCTCGTATGTTTTAAGTATATGCAGAGTTGTTAAGTTGTGTTTGGGATAGCTGGGCCACAGGGCTCTTTCATTAAGTATAAAAAAAAATAATTTCATCATTTTAGATTCATTTTAGAGCAAAAGGTAATGGATGATCTTAAAGGCCTTGAAGGGCTAGCATGGACTAACTCCTCTGAACGTATTAGAAAGAAAGGCATTTGGGTATAAAAAGATGATTCGTACACAGTGGGTTTCTGAAATGTCTTCTGTCTTTTCATTCAAATCCTTTTAGAGGAGACCTTGTATGGTGAAACAAGTTTAAAGACTGGTCAATGTTTAAATGAAAAAAAAAAACTGTGTGTCACCACGGTTTCATGAAAGAATCGAGTATGCATGTCCTGTAACATGTCTGTTTGCTGATCTCACGTGCTGTTCTTGTAACTATCTCTTACTTTGCATGTCTCTCCGGTTGGAGTTCAGTGGAATTCTGTCTGCTTAACTGGAATGACAGTAATAGCAGTTAAAGTATTTCCAAAGCATTCAAAAGAAATATGCAGCTGCTCCTGTTGTTGCATAATCTTTCTGCAGACTCTGTTCTCAAACTGTTAATTTCCTCTTTACTACTAAGCTCAGGCTGATTGTGTTGTTTATGCAAGGTAGTTAGTGAGGTGCTTTGATCTCACAAGCTTTGCTAATAAGTATCGGGTAAATGTGCGTCTCTTATTTTTAGACGCTGATTTGACCCTGAGAAGCTGTGCTCCTGTTGATGTAATTGTTAGCAACCCTCCTTACTTATTTTCTCAGGACATGGAGTGTCTGCAGGAAGAGATACTCAGGTACCCAATGCACACACAGAAATACAATAAGCTATTTTCACATGTTAATTTGTGTCTTTTAAATTAGAAACATTTGTACACCTGCATGTTCATTCAATTATTTAATCTGACAATTATGGTGCAACAGTGCAATGCATACAATCATGCAGATACAGGTCAAGAGCTTTATTGTTCAAAATGGAGGAAAAGTAAATGACTGACCATAACAAGGTTCTTGGTGCCAGAGAGGCTGGATTGAATATATCATCACCTGCTGTTCTCCTGGGATTTTTCAAAATCTTTAGATTTTTACACAGAAACGGAAAGCAAATAAAAGCCTCTAGTTTATAGATGGAAATGCAGTGTTACTGAGAGAGGTCAGAGGAGAATTGAGGTGACAGGAAGGCGGCTACTATGTGGATTCTTTGGGGGATGTGGGTTTCAGCATGGGGCCTCTGAGGATCGGACTTGTTCGTCTCAATCTCATGGGTGCTCGATTGGATTCGGATTTTGTGGAGTATGGTGGCTGGCGCTTGGACTCTTTGCTTGCTGCTGCGCTGCACTGGGTGTTCTGGGGCCTTTCTTGCACAGCCACCATCAACATGTTTTTTGGTGAGTGCTGTGGTGGCTTTTCTTTGGAATCGGACCTAGCCTTTGGTCCCCATAGGCAAGGGTGTGCCTTGAGTGTCCATGACCGTGTCAACAGTTTACTGGTGTATAGTTGGTGATCAATGTTGTTCAGTCCATCTGTCGATGGTTATAATGTTATGGCTGATCAGTGTATATGTTTGTGTACTCCATATTGCTTTATTTAGGGGTGGTAATATTTGCTTAAAAAAATGAGGATACAAATTTAACAATGTTCAATATAACATTGTTTAATTTATCTATAGACTACAAATAAAGATAGACACGGTACTATTTCAAAGCATTTCTTATAATAAATTAAGTGCAAATAGAATCATTTGTTTTTAGCAAATTTGTGTGTTTCAGTGGGTTTGGAATGTTTTTTTTTTTTTCCAAATGAAATTAAATGTTACAATAATTTTTGCCTATTTTTTTCTTTTTAAGCAAGCCGATAATTCTGATGCTGATTATTTTTCTTCATCGCTGCAGATTCGAAGACCACTCAGCATTGGATGGGGGTTTTGATGGCATGTCAGTAATCAGGCAGATTCTATCACTAGCACCGAGACTCCTTACAGACAAAGGGTAAGAGGAGGGGTGTGTGAGTGTGTGTAAATGTGTGGTTGTTTTAAGGATCCCCTGCAGTATGTCTTTTGCTCAGTGAATATGATCTGATGTCTGAGGTCTAGGAGACAGCGTATACTCCAACAGAGTATAAATAGAATGCTCTAATCTCACTAAGGAGCTTAACCAGCACTTCTTAAGTGCTTCAAGTAATCCTGATCCTGGTCACGGTTGTCCACACTTTCATGGAAGCGGATACTTATGTTCTCCGGATTATAGAGCTCCTTTCCAGTAATTTGGCTCCATAATTCACAAGTGTGTTACTTGTTTATGAAAATAAGTTAAATGTCTGCTTTTCCACCTTTTTGTTCCAAGCAGCGAAAAAATTCACAACAAAATTGGCGATAATAGCTTGCGTCTGTGAGAGTCTGTGCATGTGTCAGCACTGAATGGTTTCTTGTTTCGAGAATCTTTCTAAACATCTTGTTTGTCTCACAAACATTATCACTCTGTCGACGCCACTAAATCTGAAGTCTGCATTCCTTTCCTAGAAAGGCCGCTTATTCTACGAAATCCAAATTCCATCGAATCTCACGTGTATTGTGACTGAATGTTTTAACATCTTATACCTTACTGTGACTGTGATAAAATCTCCTTCTTATAATTGTAGGTCCTCTCAGCTGTCCTTCCTGCAGTTGTTCATTTGCTCTCTGTCTGCTTGCATTTCAGTCGTTTGTATCTGGAGGTGGATCCACGCCATCCTCCATGCATAAAGCGTGAGGTAGAGGAAAGCATGCTGGGGTTGCAGTATTTGGAAACACACTGTGATTTCACTAACAGGTCAGAACATGTGTAAAAAAAAAAATTCATTTTATCCTATCTTAAGCAAATAAGATAGGATAAAATAAAAATGTAATTTTTATTTTTATGCCATTATTTATTTTTTAATTTTTATGCCATTTTTATCCTAATAAAAATTATTAGGATAAAAATGGCCTAATAATAAATAAATAAATAAATAAATAATTGTGTATGTGCTATTATGAGTTAAAGTATTTCAGTGTGTGGGGGTTTAGTGTTCCCTTGGTGATCTGAGTGCTGTATTTATTACCAGTCTTCAGTCCTATAGTTTGAGTCCTTAAAGTAGCAGTGCCTCTTTCAGATCTGATGTTAACTTTTATTGGCATCCTGGTACATGATTCCACTAAAAAATTATGAGGTGCTACAAGTCCCAATTCCACAGAATGTTTATGGAGATGGCATCACACTCAAAGGCAATGTGCACAGATAGATAAAGAAGTTTAAAGAAGTGGAAACTAACACTTAAGATAATTCATGCAGTGGGAGACCATCAGCTGTGACAAAGGGGATTTTCAAAGTGGAGTTGATGGGTGCAAATGCATCGCTTGTGATGGAGACTATGTTGAGTCGTACCTTTTGTATAGAGTAGTGTTTCATAAAGTGTGAGCGAGACTTGTTTATAGCAAACAAATGAAAGGTTTTTCATTTTCGATTTTGCAATTAGGTTTCAAATTTCCATTTAAAAAGTAACTAGAACTAATCAAACAAAGCCATGGGATTTAAAAAACATGATATTCTTTATTTATCTTAGTCTCATGTGTTGATCAAGTTGTGATTAAGGCTGTAGGTGTGCCACAGAATATTTTCACATTTTCAAATTGGGACACAGGCCTTGTTAAGTTTGAGAATCGCTGGTACAGATGAAGAGTTACATTACTAAAATGTTCAATATGTCAGTTAATAAAAAGCGATGTCCAGTTTTGCATTACATTTGGTACAGCTCGCATATTTTGTCCATCTTGACCACATTTGTCATCTAGTACACTGGTATGAATTAAATAAAAAAATCCAAATGATTTACTTTAACGATCCTAGATAAGATAATTTGTTGGATAAATAGAGAAATCAATCGATTACGCATCCATATTCGTCACTGATCCTACATAATGTACTTTTTCATTACATTCCTCCAGCAGGCAAATCCAATATGACGTGGAATCAAAAGGTTTTGACATTAGCTCTGTTTTCCCCACCAAATGTCCTTCCTCAGATGCCTTAAAACCTGTCAATAGAATTTGCAATTGACGGTCTGGCCTCTGGGGATGAACTCTTGATGCACAAAGTCGGAAAAGATGATGGGCATACGATTGGTTGAACTGCGGACCTGTCTTGCCTTTTTGGTTTGGGAAAAAAATGGAAAGATAAGGTGCTAGGGTGTATAATCCCTTATCCCACACACCAATTAGTGCCCTTGGTCAGGGTTCAGAGAGCTATTTGGGATTCAGCCTTGTGTTAGAGATTAGATAGTTTTATAGCTGTAAATAAAAGAACACACAAACACATGGTTCACCGGCTATTTACTGGCTTTTACAATTCTTATGGAGACAAAGAGTTTTTTTTTTGTTTGTTTTTTTTTATGACAAAGTTATCAGATGTGCTTTCTAGCTAAAAGTCCTTCTGTTAATGTGGGTTTCAGCAAGTAGTTCCCCCTCTCAGTACTGACCTACTTTCACCCATGCTGACGACCGAGCAATGTAATTATCAGTTCTTGGGACACCCGTCACATGGAGCGATACAAATAGTTAAACCTCCCAGTGGTGTTACTGTCTATTATCACCACTCGTGAAATAGGATTGCACCTCTTGTCCAGTCAGATTGCTCAGACGGAACTAACTGTTATATAATTGTCGATATGACAAGGTCTTCTTATTTATCATTTTGAAAGCAGTCTCCAATGCCAGTTCTTCATAACAGTCAGACATAAAGCTGTAATTTTAGGTTTAGCAGCATGGGAAAGTATATAGAGGACTTCTTAAACATTTTGTATTTTCTCTTAACTTTTAATGTGAAAGAAAGAAGAAGAGGCTGGTGAGGAAACAACTATTTATAGCAATGCATAAGTGTTAACAGGAACTGACTCACAGGACAGAACACAACATTAAATGTAGCTTAAAAGTGAGTGAAAACTAGGGTCTGTCCTTACTGAATAAATAAAACTTTGTAAGTGGTAGCGAATTGCCACGGTTTGATGAAAGATAACCTACTTTTATATGTGGTGTTACAGGAAACTAAGCAACTTCAGTCTGGCATCTGTCCACATTACAACTCCTTGCCATCACTTATTTTTATTTAATAAGAGCATACTCTGTCATGATTTATTCCTTACATACAGTAGGCATCAGTACAATGAGCAAATTAGAGATGAAGCCTTTCTTAATGAGCACCGGCACTTTTTCTGGTTTCCTTTACAGGTTGCGGTTCTGCATTCTTCAGAAGGGAGGATGAACTAAAAAAGGAACCTGTGGACTTGAGGCACTCAGACAGCACATAGCTTGAGAGAAAGCTGATTTTAAAGTGATGACTCAAGCGACATACGTGAAGAAGCGTATTCTGCACCGTTCTGCCAATATGTATTACTTACACCACACCTCCTGTCATAGCGTACTGTGATTCTGGTGGTGTTTAAGGTTTGAGTTTTATTCCCGAAAGTTTTATTCCACTGAGATTTAGGCTTTTCAGCAGTTTCTTTTTTTGCATAGTGTTGTTAGAAGGAAACCCTGACCATAAATGGTAGTAACACAAAAGTAAAAGTAACACAATATGACCTGTTTGAGGGCTATTAACACTTTGAAGGTGTTGTAATGCTCGTAGAATTATTTGTTTAATAAACCTGTCTTGTTCATGGGGGTGTGTTCATGTTGTGGTGTAAGACTCTGTGGCAGGAATGGGAGCTGCTGGTCTAAATTCCAGTCTGTATTAGTATCAGATGACAGGCGACTCTAGTGTTTCGTCATTTCTTCTGACTACTGCAGTTATGCACTTGCATAAAAAATATGGTGTAGCCCAATGACATAAAAAAAATAGATTCCTCATCTGTAATTGAATTTGCATTTATATTGTAATATTATTACCATTATCCTAAAAATACATCATCGTATTTTATTATTTTACTACAAATATCATTTTAATAAAAATAAATATATATTTTCTTTAAGATGTTTAAAACATTCAAACAAAATTTCCAGTGAAGAGACAGTGTAAATTTAGTTTGTATAGAACACTTAGGAGAAAATTGCTTTAATGTTTTGAAATACTTATAAATGCTCACTAAAAGAAATTGTGTGAATTGAGCTCAAAGCTCTTGAGTATGACCTTAGCCACAGTAGGTCAGGTTGTCCCTCCCAAATGATCTCAAAAGTTTCCCCAAATATCTTGTGGTTTGTGAACTTTAACTTCTCCAGTCTACTCACAGCACAGATTTTCAGTTTGTAAAAAAAAAAAAATATATCAGTAGTGTGCAAAATGCTAAATGTCATGTGACATAATTCTTGTACTCATAGTACTAGCTAACAGGACGGGAGTGACAATCTAGTCCCGCAGTAATAGTAATGTTTTTTCTTTTTTGTAGTAACTAGTAAGGCAAATGGAAAATACTTCTAAGTTACATTTGCTGGAATCGCGTGACAAGCATCTGTGCTTTCTGCCGTTCTGTGTACAAATTGTTGAAAGTCGAATGCTTCATTCTGCGTACTCTATGATTGAAATCACTATATTGTAGGCACTTTACAATCAGTGTACAATTCATTCATTTATTATTATAAAAACAAAAATGAAATGAGAGAAAAATTTAAATTTTTTTAACATTTGTTTCCAAAGAAAGGAAAACTGCTTATTTTCCAAATTCCTATTTTGAGCTCAAATCACAAAATGGAATAAACGGATGTAACACATGCCAACTTAATAAGAGCTCACAAGTGTAATACAAATCTGCACAAATCCCACAACACTTCCCAGAAATGTAAAAAAAATCCTTTAATGTTTGTGGGAAATGTATTACATTTGTGGGAAATTTTATTCTGTTTGGGGTTATCACATTAAAAGCTACAGATTAATTTGCAGATTTGTATTATTATTATTATTATTATAATTACGTTTATTACGTTTGTGGGCTGTTACTACACTGGCGTTTGCTAGAAATGCTAATGAATAATTTTTTCATCACACACAAGTACTGTGACCCAGAATGACGCACAAAATTTTTTATTAAAATCATTATTGTTACTTTCTTTAAAATTTTTAACTCTTATATTTTTTGGTCTACGGTTCAAGGCAATTATTGTGACATTTAAGGATGCTCAACTGTGACTGTGTGGCTGAGGTGCTCCACTTTAACAAACATAAGCAGAATTAATCAGCTGCACAGGGCTTTTACGGGCATGCCTTTTATATATTTAGCATTAACAGCGCTGAAATTGGAGACGACCATCCATAAGCTTTTCATCTGCTTACTTATAAGCCATTTGACATACTATACTGTACTATATTATACTATACTAAACTATACTGGATTGGCACCCTGTCCAGGGTGTACCCCGCCTAGTGCCCGAAGTCTCCTGGGATAGGCTCCAGGTCCCCCGCGACCCTGAACACAGGATTAAGCGGTATAGAAAATTAATGAATGATAAACTATACTGTACTATACTATAGGTACAAGAGTAATGCATTACTTTAGATAGTACATATATGTATAATTGTACTACATTACATTGTTAAAGAAATGTATTAATAATATATTACTTTGACTGAAATAGTAACTTATTACTTTTATTTGTAACTAGCACAAGACTGGAAGATTGACACTGAACTTGTCTGCCATGTGTGTTTTGACCTGAAGTCACATTTGTTCAAGAGAAAATTCTGCAAAATACTCGCTTCTGAGAGTCAGGATCATTAATCGTGACCCTTTGTCTGTGATGTTTTATTACAGACTGAACTTGTAGTTCGAACTTTCTGAGAGACACTCTAAAGTTTGCAATTCCGTAATTGTGTAATTGTTGGTACTCTTGTAGTGTGATCTATTGTGAAGATGTATAAACCGTTAGTGCATCTGGGAAAACTCATAGCCTATGATTGCTTTTAGAAAGCTTGTCATGTAGAATACCTGGCAACCCAGATAAACATGTTGTGTTTTCATTTTTTCTTCTTTGTAAACCTCGTTGTGCACTGCTTCTTACATTTGTGTATCTGGCTGAGGGTTCTTGCATGTGGTTATAGTTTATTGCGGTGAGACGGAGTTCTGTGAGCTTGTGTATGTGTGTGGAAGGGTGCAGTAGGCTGAAGGTAATTAGTTTCTGAGAACTTCCCCTCCCGATGCTGCGCTAGCCATTCCCTAGAAGCACTGCACACATTCTGCGAAACAGCTGGCAGCCTGCCACATGCTGACTTGCTCCAGAACAAACACACACACACACACACACAAGTACAGAGAAAGACATATTCTCAGCAGTACTGTTTTAAGTGTACACTTTGTTTTGTCTAACTGCCTGCCAGACATGCAGGTTAATCACTTGTTTCCTTTGTAGCAGGTTTGAACAATGCAGTTTAAAACCCAGTGTAGCTGATGTAAATACACTTATGTTTACATTAAATACTTGTCATATAACCTTCAAAATCAGCATCAAAAGCTTCAGTTAAAATCCTAATAAAAACAAAACCAAAGCATTTAGAGTAAACAGAAGTATAAACTTTAAATATGCCTTTATGAATAGGGTTTAATTAAGTAGCTCAGCTTCAGATTTAATCTATGCGTATATACATATATAATTTAAAAACAATATATAATGCCCCCAACACACACAGCCTTTTTTAATTTGTGAATTTTTGAATTTTAGTGCCACATTGCTGTTTGTTAATCTAATAAGCTTTTGAACACTCTGTGGAAGTACTCAGTTGAATAGGACTGCAGTGTGATTGAAAAGATAACTTTTAAGGTAATTTTAATGGTTTCGTCTTTATCGGGCTGGTTCTGTTCATGCTGACGAACTTAATCTGATTGCGTGTGGAAAGCCAATTCGAACATCCCCGCAGGCGTTTACTGAGAATCTAGTACCCGGAAGACAAGTGATTTGGCTGAGATTCTGTTATTTATTAATGTAGTTCAGCTCATCCTCTTTCCCAGATCTGCCTTGTTTTCCTAGAGCTCTCTACTGGGTCTAGGAACAAAAACACCGACTAGTTTTGGTCCTGTGCAGCTCCTCATGCAGTCTTCGAGCTCAGTTACAGAGATAAACTGTATGTTAAATATACACTGTCTTAATACCATCCTTATTATGTATAAAATGTCACTTTAAATATAAGAACCCAGATCAAAGTTAATAAATAAATATATTCATGATAAATATATTTAAGAAGATCACATAAAAGAGCTTAAATTGTTCTGTATTTTTCTTTTATTACAAAATAAAAAGGATCTTTGTCCATAAATATATACAAACTCCCACATTGTGGGGATAGAAAAAATAAATTATTCTGGACTGATTATATAGTAGTATGTACCAGAATGAATTTCGCATAGAAAAAAAGTAAAAAGGAAAGAAAGAGAGACATCACAGGGCTTTGACTTTGTTGGTGTGAATCTGGCAGCCATGTTGCAAGCTGTAGTGCTCACTGGCAGCCCCTCACCTGTGATTGTCTATTTGTTTTTAAACTTAAGAATTTAAGGCCAAAAATGAAACATACACTTTTTTTCCTTAACTGTAAGCCCCAGAAATTTGTGTTTGCTCCTTGAGTTTTGTAGCTAACAAGAAAGACGGGCTAGTCGCTAGTTTAGCACTGTGCAAACGGAACTCCAAAATAATCACATGCTCAGCAAAAAGGACATCATCTGACTAAGTAATGGTTCCTATAAATAAAATCATTACATGACTTTAAAAAATAACAATAAATTAAAAGATTACTATTAGATTTCAATGTTTGTGTGAGCATGTTGGTGATGTAAACAGTAGCTAGCTGGCCTAAGTCAACTAGCTTCAATTGCTTTGTTTGTGTTCTAAATACAAAAAAAAAAAAAAAAAGATTTTAAAAGATGTCCTTCGTATGTATAATCATAAAAACACACACAAATCTGCTGTTTTGTTGTTTTCGTTCTGTGAAATTCACCTCTGAGCAGTAAACCTGAAGTAAACATTGTTTATTTTGGTTTTATATTGGTATAACTGTATATCCTGTTATCTTGTTTTATATGGATCACTCTTTAGCTAGCTAAGGTTAGCTAGTCCAAATCTGATTTTAGTGCAGAGTGATATTCTCTGAGGAAAAAATTACTCTGAGGAAATAGTGGTCTTCAAAATTACTGTCTTCAATGTCGCAATGTCATTATTTACCTCTTCTTTAAAAAAAATGAAAAAAAGAGTGTCATACAATGTATGAAATCACAGTACCAATTCTATTTCAAATAACACCATAGATTTAGGCAAGAGTGTGATGATTTAGGCATGGAGTTTTAACTATGCCAAAACAGCTCTATATGTGTCAGTTAATTAGCTACATTAACCTCGTAGCTCAAACCATGGAAAAAATTGTGTAGCTTTCATTTTTTCCCCTTTTTTTCTTACATCAAACACTGTAGATAAGTGATGTGACCGGCTATATGTTGAAGGGAAAATTTAACATACGGTAGTCTTCAAGTCTTTTAAAGGTTCAACGAGTTAAACCATGTCTAATTTTTTTTTTTTTAATATTAAAATGCTGACATCAATAAGCTGAAAACTTCCTTTTGGTTGTTGTTTCAAATGCTGTTAGGTTCCAGTGAATTTCCAATGTAGTCACCATTTGGGAAAGAAAATATAATTTATCCCACAGGAGAACAAAGATTGTCCAAATCATAAATTAAGTACAAGTCTCAAAGGAAAAAAAGTGTTCTTGAGCTTTAAATATAGCCACCATTGGTTAGTGAGCCAAAGCTCCATTTGTCTCAAACCGAGCTTTCACCTGCATCATTTTCATTAATGGCATCAGCATCCTCTCTTTCATGTTCAAGTCGGTGTTTCCATGGTGATGTCAGAGCTTGAAAGGGTACTTCTGTAGGTACTGCAGTAATGGCTTCGGTAAAGGCAGCTTCTCAGGGAAGGCTGTGTACTGATTAATTGCCAAGCGTGCAAGATGCTGTAGAGATGGAAAAGCCTTGGGCTGGCGGAGTGGATGTTTCAGCTTGAGCAGCACAGCACACTCCTTAGGTACCGGGGGAGTTACTGGATCACACTCGTTGTCCTGAGGCGTGTCATGTCCCCTTGCTGAGGTAGCATAATGTTGCACCAGACTCAGAACGTCAGGGAAAGAGAGGAGACGTGCTCGTGCTGGGGAACTCGAGTCGAGCTGGAAACGCCCATGATTGTACTCGATGCGCACGTTAGTGGGGCCACGTCCAGTTTTGACAGATAGAGTTAGCATGTAGAGAGGATGACTGCTGTCCCTAATGAGGAAAGTACCCTCTGGGGCCGCCTCAAGGAGTGAATGGGCCTCGCTGGCTGTAATGGTGCCCCAGTACCACCCTAAAACAAAAAAGGAGCAAAAAAAACATGAAGCTTGGTCACTTAGTAATTTAGTCTTTTGAGTTTAAATTACAGAACAGCCAGAGAAATGTCTAAACCCTTATGCAAGACTCTCAGGTGCTCAGTTTCATGCATGGATTCTGTTCATCTTTGCTCTTAAGACACTCTGGATCAAAGACAATTTAATGAATTTAAGTAATGTAAATATAAGTTTTTGCAGGAAAGCCAGGAAAGGGTTTTCATGACACAAAAGTGCCTACATCACATCCAAGCTCTATGCTACAACAGTTGCCATTTTGTCTATGAGTAACACTGCTTAGGCTGAATGAATGTGTAGCTCTCATTCCAAAACCTTGACTGTAAAATCGTTAGACTGTGGCTCTAAATGTGATCTGGAATACTCGGATATATTTCATTTGCACCTGATTCTCAGCAAAGAAAATGCCCGAGACCTTGTTAAAGAGGTTACCTGATGCATCAAGGTAACAAAAGTTGCTGGTGATGGTGCACAGGTCTTTGCTGGAGTCCGAGAACTTGGGGGTGCTGTGAAGGCAACGTGCTGATGACGGCGAGATTACTGAAACCCCGAGAGGAACCAACTGAAACTGCGAGTCTCCTAACAGAGCTCTGGGATTGGAGAAACAAAGAAGTGAAAACATGTCAGCGAAAGGGCGAGTGATCTGAAGATTACTTTAAAATGACACCGAGGCACATGCATTATTCACAGCTACATCTGTTGCTATTTTTATAAATGGAAAGAATCAAATCTGGCAGTAGATCATAGAGAGGCAGAGAAGCTCTTTGTTCTGGAGCTGACTGTCTATTGATTTAGTGTGTTGGTAAGCTGAATGGCTTGAACACAGCATGTAATAAGCAGTGATATATCTGATAAACCACTATATAAAATAATGTTTTGTTAATGTGTTTATATAAAAACAAAACTTATATATATATATATATATATATATATATATATATTGTGTGTGTTTATTTATAAAAACTATTTGAAAGACCACTTTTTTTCTACGAGTGCAAGCAATCTATCTATTAAAAAAAAAGGCTGTAATGAAAACATCTGATTAAGCCACACTAATCTCATACAGAATTACTACTGTGAATAATAGGAAGCAGTAGATTGGATTGATCAATCAGTCACTTTCTGTTTAAATTCCTTACATTCACTTGATCTATCAGGACTCACCCTTGAACGCAGAGGATCATTGTACAAGTGAAAGCTTCGGTCAGGTTCCTCGAGCACTTGTGGTAAAGTTTCTCAGTCGCTCCTGACCTGCTGCCGGTCGGGACTCGGTGCCTCGCCGCGATTTGAAACCCTTCTTGCCCCGAGGCGCTTTAACAGGACCGCAGCTCTCTTTGAGAGAATCGCAGACGTTATAAATGAATAACACAGGAGCGAAGATGTGTCTGAAACGGCATCCGGTACGATTTGCGCTAATGAAGCGTGTTACCAGCCTAAAAGTGTGCAGTCGAAACCACTGCGGGCTCTGGTGTGCTGATTCCGCCTGAGTTCCAGGAACGACTATTCTCCGAATCAGCGCGCGCGTCTCAGCGCCTCTGACGCCATCAGTGACTTTGTCTCAGAGTCGCCCCCCCCCCCTTCACCCAAA
>JAQQZS010000036.1:15825429-15850227 GCA_030068045.1 Platyallabes tihoni | reverse complement strand
CGATGGATTGGCACCCTGTCCAGGGTGTACCCTGCCTCGTGCCCTAAGCCTCCTGGGATAGGCTCCAGGTCCCCCGCAACCCTGAATACAGGATAAAGCGGTATAGATGATGAGTTGAGTTGAGGCATACCTATGATGAAAATTACAGGCCTCCCTCATCTTTGTAAGTGGGAGAACTTGCACAATTGGTGGCTGACTAAATACTTTTTTGCCCCACTGTATTACAGCTGCTGTACCGACATGATACAAACATGATTGTTCTGTGTTTGCTGATGTCTGACCAGGCGGGCTTTTGTCAGCAAAAAAATGGTCAATGCCAGCAAAAATGATGGCCTAAAAAAAGAGAATGAATTTCATCTTGGATGTTCACATGTTTTTTTAAATTCAGTTTATAACTCATACCAATTATATTTGCGATGTCAGTGGTTTTGTGTGAAAGCTACTGTATGGATTTGCCCAAGTTGTGTTTTTAGATATGTATTTATTTCCCGCATTTTCTTAAGTGTGTGTGTGTATTTATTTTAAGAAAACAATATTTGTATTATCTGATACTCCAGATTCCAATATCAGTATCTGGAAAAAAAAAGTGAAATTGTGCCATCTGTATTCCTAACACATAATGTCTACTGCTTGACTATTGCTTACAAAAGCACATTTGTCACTGATCTACTCTTTACAACCTCAGAATGTGTCTAAATTGGATTATAAACTGTTCCGATTTTATAATTCTATTGAAATGCCAGTCTTATTTCCAACAATTCCAAAACACATGAGCTCAGCAATGGTAGGCTATTTCAATGAGTGGATCATTTGAGTGATCAATGACTGCTTTGACCAGTAAAGGGAAAACCTATGCCGACATTGGCTGATTTGAATAATGATTAGGTACGTGATTGGTTGAGTTAATTAGGGTTGGGTGGTTTGGTTGGTCCACTTCAAGCAGTCAGTTGGTCCGAGCGTGCAGTGCATGCAGAAGGAGCAGGTGAGTCAGTGGGCAGGTGTTTGTGTATGATGTGAGAATTTTAGGAGGTGGTCATGCTAGTAGATGTACACAGGAAGATTATTTGATTAGAAATCATGCCACTCAACAGAATGTGATCAAACAGTAGGACATCTAGAGATAAGTTCCACTTTGTTATAAAAAAGAGAGCATGGTGGTGGTGTCCTTAGAGTAGAGAGTTAAAACGTGAAAAGAGAAGACACAGAGAAAGACTGAGAATTTCAGATGAGGAAATCTTTAAAACACTTGTTTATCACAAATGCGTTCTTGCTTCCATGCGAAATATATTCGAACACTTATGTGTGTTTAAAGGCAGTAAATTTCCTTGGCAATGCTTTACGCATTCTTAGCAATAGTGATTTATAGCACTTATTCAATTATCTCAACGGCTTGGGGTGTAAATAAAAGTACATCTAAAATAGGTTTTAAAGAGCAAGCAAGTACGCAGATTATGAAACAATTTGTACGTACATACATGAGGTGGTTAAAATGGGACAGCGAAAGGTGTATGTCCTTTAGTGTCTCGTAGGAATTTAAAGATTAACAATCTATATATATACTACAAAAATCAAGGGATGCTGGGTTTTATGTCAAACCCTACAACAGAATATTTCCCAAGTAGAACGGTCTGACAAACCTATAATGAAAACTCAAAGAACATTTTTTCTATGAGTAAGTCCTTTGTGTATGTTTTCTCCCTTTTAGAACTCATTGGTCAATATATTTAATGATTGTCTCAAGATGTGTTGTTTTTTTCTTCATTTAAAAAAAATTTAAATCCCTCTATGTATATCTGAATTTTCAACCATGGGTTATGCGATTAAGATTTTTTTGGTTAGAGAATTCACCTAGGACATATAACCTCTCATGTACTGTAAATGCCCGCATATTAATGAGATTTGAAATAAAATAATAGTGGAATGACAATGGATTGTAAATGTGTTTTACAATGATTAGCAAATTACAAGTCGACAGACATGCTTTAGCATATGGTGCTTATTAAATATATGGAAAACACGGCAAAAGAAGCAGCAGAAAAGCACACTAAACCTCTTTACGACAAACCAAACTCAGACACACCCACAAACACACTGCTCTCCACCACAGACACATGCTAAGTGCACCTTAATGCACGGTGCCGCATTGAGTCAAAAATACAACCTTACCCACACTCATACACACTCGCATGTGCACACACTCGACAACAAGTTCCGCACATATAAATAGCACAAATCTACTGGACATGGACTAAAACACCTCCCACTACACACATAGAACACTGTGCAAGACTGGAAGTAAGAGAATGATCCACCGAGGATTATTTCTAAATTTAACAGTGCTCTCCAGTTGGCATCGATATTTACATAACTTTTATTATCTAATGCTACCTTACATGTTCATATTTCACCACAAATATGATTCAATAGTGACAGAATTATAAATATGGAAAAATATGCCAATAGGTATATCATATTAGTCAAAGATCCCATTGACCGTTTGAGAGCACTGCCATAAATAATCCACTTGGTGGTGATAGTGACACTTTGCCTTGTGAGTTCTAAGCACAAAGGTCCAACAAACAGCTAATGCGACACTGGAGCACAAAGGTGCATCTGGTTGTGTTTAATGCAAAGCCATTGCACAGAGAACAAGAATTCACAGTAATGAGACACTGAGAAGTGAGAGCCTGAGAGCCTCAGGATAAGGCTGGCCTTTTTTTTTTAATCATGATGAAAGAATTCAGAGCTCAGCACTCAAAATGTGACTTATCCCTCATATGCCCCATTGTTTTGCCACATTTTGGATGGAACCTCCCTTGTCAGGCATGGAGGAGACGGCATCTTACTTACATCAAATAACCTCTCTATATACACCTCCTCATTGACCTTATCTCGCAGTATGTCCTGAGAGTGACGAACAAAGGTCACATAACCATCAGCAACATCCATTCCTGGCTTCTGTAGAGGACAGATTGTAGATGGAGTTAGTTAGACACTCCTGTGACAAAATGACAGGTAATAAATCATTTATATTACATCTGTTAAGTACTTACAGGCACATCCACATATTTTGATGCTGCTTTCACCTAAAAATAAATAACCCAGATTAGAATGGGACCTACTGGAATAATAATGATAATAATAATAATAATTATAATAATAATAATGATTATTATAATATTATAATGATTAATTCTCACCGTGAAGGACAGGAAGGAGGAGAATAGAGTTCCCTCATCATACCTAGAGATCTTGGCTAGAACACTTTCAAGAATCACCACAAACTGCATATGTGACAAAAAACAACAACAACAACAAAAAACACATCTAAAAAAGGTCAGTGACCACACACCAACACAACTGGAATTATAAAATATTCACCATATTACACACTTTCAACCACATTACACTGGCAACAAAAACTTTTACCTTGGCCACCAAAAGTGCAATCATATCCTTCACACTCTCTTCAATGAGGTCATCGATTTTAGAGTGATACTGTTTCTGAAAAGCAACAACACATTTTCAAGCTGACTAAACGGTGAACTCTTGATAAAAGATTATCTAATATTAGTGATTTAGCACTTCATGTCAGGGATTGTGCTATTGGTTAAAGTTTTAATATACGATGCTAAGTCAAAAATGATCTGCGTTCTGGATGTAGAATTTACTTTAATTAAACTTTAGAAAACGAATACATAATCTTTCGACAAAATCTCCTTGCTTTTCATAGACTTTGTCTATTTGTCAACAAGCTTTCGTATTGCTTCATTAAAAATGTTGTAGGCTGAGCTGCCAGCCATGAATGCCCCACTGTCCTCCCTTCATCAGAAATGAATCTTCATCCTTATAGAGCTGCTTTTAGAGGACAAAATGGTGAAGGTCCAAAATGAGCAAGATAAGGACTATATAGAGGATGCTTTAACGCCTTAAAATAAAGATTTGGCAGAGTGTCGACAGTGTGGGCAAATGTGTGCGGACGTGCTTTGTCATGAATGATCACAACGCCCTACATTTAATCCAAAGTGTCGGCTTCAGCTCTTTAATAAGCATCTCACTGTAACAAGCACTATTGATTGTTGAACCTTATTCCTGATAATGTTCCAATACTGGCTCTTGATAATCCCTTGATAAAACTGTACTAATAAATTTTCCAGCTGATGGCTGACTTTTGAACTTTTGCGATTGAGGATTTTTCAATTCCATACGTTTATTCTCAGGCTCATATTGATGAATCCATGTCTCACCATCAGTAATGATTAACTTTAAAAACTTTGACCTTGCCTAGAGTATTGGTCAGAACAGATGGACACTTTCTCTATACCGTGCACAATGATTTTTGACAAATAACGGCAACAGGACCACCCTCAGACCCCAAAGAATCCCTGCTCTCTGTTCTTCTTTCATGCAAATCACAAGTCGGGTATTTCTTGCACTGCAGTTACAAATGAACTGATGTAACATGTTCACACCTGCACAGCAATGACTAGGGAGAAAGTTGCCTTGAACGAAAAGTGCTGATAAGATGCGGCCAAAAGAAGTTTTAATATAACTGGAGTGTGGATAATTTTTGGCTTAACGTTGTACAGTACATGTATATCAGTCAAATGTGGCTTTGAGCAATTTTGAACCTGTAATATTAATCTCAGTATATATTAGCCTATCTTTTTCTTTATTTTTTTTTTCTTTATTTTTTTTTTTACATATTGTTAATCATTAACATTTGGAAACCACTGATATTGAGTATATGAATGGAATGTTTGTGGATGTATGTGACTGTTATAATGTTCATTGTTACAACACTGTATAAATGGACATGGAATAAAATACCTCCCATTACACTCATAGAACACTGTGCAAGATTATTTACATACCTTTGATTAGGTAATATCTAATGCTATGTTACCAGTACATATTGCACCACAAATATAATTCAATAGTGACATAATTCGAAATATAGAAGAAAAAAAAATATGCCAATTGGTATGTTATATTATTCAAGGATCCCATTGACTGTTCAACACAAGCTTTATTTGTGTACATGCATTAGAAAGAGAATCTACTGATTTACTATATTACTGTAATCTTTATTTTTGTTCCTCTGCAGATCAATCAGATAGATTTAAAAAAATTAGATTACACCTTTTATTACCTCCTGGCCCATCTCCATGGCACAAAGTTTAGCTGACTGGTCCTTGGCATCCACCATCACGTTGAACATAGTGCATAAGGAGAGTGGGATGCGGAAATCTGTAGAACGGCTACTCTTGGCCAGCTTGGACTCAAATGCTCCCCTGGTGCTAAAGACATGCAAAGAGTTGACCAGAAGAATATTAATGTTTTTTTTTTTTTTACCACAGTATGAAGGTGCACCCATGATTGGTTGGTGGACACTTAATGTTTTGAGGTACGTCTATTGTCTGGCGGGCATGGTGGACTTACTTCACTTATTAAATTTCAAATAGCTGCTCAAATAATGACACAGTAGATTATTACATCTTTGCACTCATACATGCATGTACCGTTTAACACACGACTCAATCATGTCGCTGGACATGAGCTTCATCCGGTTTTCAAGGTGCTTGGCAAACTCCTCCTCAGGCCAGTGCAGGTCCCTAATGAATGTTTGCAGGGCATCCAGCTTCCAGAACAGATCCTCTGATGTCCCCGAGCCATTACTGCCAGGCACATTGACACATCAAGGGTCAGAGTCTTTATTGATAGGCAAAAGGGTGGCATTATCTGTATGACTCAACTCATTGCATATTATTTCTCTGATTATTTTATGCATACACTGACTGAAAGTCAATATCTGGTTAACTCCCAGGAATATCTTTCTCATGTTCCGTCAGTGTATGGTAAAATAGAGACATGTTAATAACCTCGCACAGTTGCGTGGTTATTCCACCCTCAAAAGGGTCTGAAATCATGCACATGTTAATCAGTCACACTTCTCTAAAAGGGGAAAAGGGCTTGGGAATGTCATGGTGAGAGAAGGCATGTAAGAGATCTAGACCACGGATTTTGAATATTACTGGGTGACTAAAACCTGACACTATTGCTTTTCAGGAACACAGGAATACATGCATCATTCATCTGCATACCTGCACACGCTGAGCAATGTGTACTTTACTACTTTAAAGCCCTACCATTATCTTGTTAGTGCTACACACCTTTCTGAGAGCCCAAAACAATATGATTTGCATGGACTTGAATTTCGAGTGAAAGAGGACACTATGGGAGTCCAGATGAGAAACAGAAACACAAAGATCAGGCTCTCTCTCACCACCCATGCCCGACGAGGTTGACGGAGTTCCAAAAGTCAACACACACCATGCAGTCAACTCTGAAGACGTTGCCATCCTGAGTGGAGATAGATGGGAGAGGAGGAGGACGAGGAGTGTTGTAAGGGTCAGGGAGGGGGTGGTAGCCTACCATAGAGTTAAAACATAAGAGTGACTGGAGGTTCTCAGAGTATCTAACGGCAGCCATCTTAGGTAGGGTCCTATACCACAATGTAGTGTTAAGAAATATTTGGATGGAATTTACCAGTCCAGAATCTTCAATGATCTCATTGTCTTGATCATGGAATTGAATATGCTTTTTGGGAAACATGTATAAATATCTGAAGCCTACCCTTATGTTTAAACTCCACAAGAGTTGATTACTGCTTCAGAGTACTTATTTTTTCTAAAGCAAAGACCAGGCAGGGAGGTCCACCAACCCACACCCACTAACCTTTCCTAACCTTCCAGGCAGACCTGAAATCAGTGTTGGCCCTTTAGAAAAACCCTTCACTTCAAGAAATGGATTTCTTACCGCAGATGCCAAAGCCAGCTATTTAACTCGTTAAAAAAATCTTTAGGGCCATTATAGGTCATTAAGATTTGTCTTTGTCACTTCAAAGACCTAACACAACACAGGTGGGTAAGTAAAACTGTAGTCCTACTTGTAGACACCATTTTAAATAGGGAAAATTTTCTTTGTTGGGAACTTAAGACTGACTGATTGTAGGTTTGGGTTGCAATCCAGATCTCACCACCTCAGTCCTACCTCAATGGCATGCACATTGAGGAAAATGAAAAGCTTTTCAGTTCTCATTTCAAGTGAACAAACAACTTGGGATTGACCCAAATCCCTTGCAACCTACTTGGCATGAAAATGACTTGAAAGCCAATAACTGCTTTGTGCATGTGCTGCATTTTTATGCAAATCAAAACTGCCTAATTAGTGGATATACATTTTTTTTAAACCCTCCTTTGAGAGGCCAATGCATAATTTATATGAATATGTTTGTATAAATATTAGATGATATATTGAAGGCTAATTGTGACAGCTTGACAAACATTTTTAAATCTCCTTTTTCCCCCTTCTTTTTTATGTTGTAGACAAATCATGTTGACTTTCACATCAAAGCTTGATAAAGATCAAACACCAACCTTCAACTGGTCCTACACATGGGAGACTTTGAAGTTAGATGTTTAACCTTAGATTAAGCTTTATCATTATAAAGAGAAAGGGTAGTTTGTATAATTGTTCCTGTATCTTTTGTCTGTTATTTGTTAAATCATAATTCCTGTCTGACTACTTTTTACAATCCAATACATGTGACATCTCTCTTTAGGTTATATTCCAATGTATTTTTAATAATGTTTGTCAAGACACTACTGTTTTGACTTTACATCATTCCTCCCGTTCACGTTTTCACCCCAGAGATAACACACAGCTTCAAGAGGACATCTTCATGCCAAGGATATATTTGAATTAATCAGATCTGAGGTAAACTCATTGAATACACACTCAGAGTCATAAATAGCAGTCATCCAGGATGGAGTGGAAAAGCTAGGCATTTGTGGAAGGTTAACAGATAGTCCTGCTACTGGCACAGGAAGATTTGGTACTTTGGGAATTTGGAGGTTCACATTTGGTAGATTCACATTGGGTAGATTACTTGTTAAACTCCTGCAGAAACAGACAAAAAAGAAACAAAAAAATCCATAACAGTGGCAATGTGGAATGCTGCAAAAAAGCAATGTAAGACATACAGTAAAAAAGTAACAAGTAAGAAAAGTTGTAAAGAAAATGCTTTAGACATTCAAAAAGAGCAGACAAAGGATCAGTTGTTAAATGTAGGGAAGGTATCTAAAACATTTAAACACAGGACCTACAGTAAAACTGAAACATGGTTGATAACAGAGACAAGAGCACACGTATACAGATAAACAAAAGAAAAGAAGCAGCATAGTTTAGCAGCTTGGAAGGTAAGACATGAAGTGGTGGGAAATTGAAAACATGAGACGTAGATGACAGACAAATAAAGGATCTATTTTCTGTTTTACTACTTGAAGGGGACTCAGTAAGAGCACCATCCAGGTTATCAACCCCCCCTTTTTGTACAAGCCTACAAAGCTCTAAGCTGATCGTTTCCATGGTACATCTGTTTAGTTGAAAAAATATTGATAAAATGAGATTATTAAGGAAAATGTTTGACAGCCCTTCATCTAGATGAGATTAGATTGCTTATGTGGAAAAGGGTAAAATGCATATGCATAGAAAAAATCAGAGGCATGAAAGACAAATTGATTAGCACAAAAAAAGGCATCCTATTTCCTTTAAGTGTGAGAAATGAGGGTTAGTTTACAAAACAAAAAGAAGATGAGAACATGAAAGGCATTGACTAGAGTCTGAAAGAGCGAGTTTTCATTTGGCCTGAAGTTATCTAGTGTAAACTGATGAACAGCTCAATGAAAAAGCTTAAATGCTCTTGGAATCAATTCTGCAATTCTTCCGCCATATACTGAATATATAAAACATTTTTAAAATACTTTAAAACTGTAGGCAAAACTGAGGTGGCTGATTTGTTCTCATGAAAACTTAAGTGAGGTTTTAAATATTTAACTGTGTTATCTGCGATGCCTCCGGACAGTGAAAATCACACGCAGACTGTACGTTTGTCCTCACTGCTTGCTGCAGCAATAGGCGCCCTACATTTTTTATTTATTTCATGAAATGCCCTGTGTTACAATCACTCCCAGCCCTGTGGATTCAGCAGGAAGTGGTGTCTTACTTTACAGGTTCCCAGGACTCGCGCTCAAAGCCCCTGTGAATGGACTGCGCAATGGAGGACTCCATTAGATCGACATATCGCACCACCAGCGGTGCGTACAGGTCCTGCAAGTGCTTGTGAAACTTTCCATTGCACAGATGGTCTAGAACAGAAAAAGCAAGCATGAAATCAAGGCCGTTCTCATCAAAGACCATCTCATGTAAATATTTTCCATGCTCACACACTGCAACTGCTATGTCGCCTATAATATTTTAATAATTTCTTATTAAAACAGGGCTTACAGTCCATCCTTAGGAAGTCATTGAGGAGCTGGAAGAGAGGGAAACTATCCCAGCTTTCAGGGGACTGGATCTCAAGAGCTGCATCCATATCGACACTGTAAAGGGATAAGAAGTGCTCTGCATGCTCCACCATCAGATCTGACCACCAGGCAAAGGCCTTGATTATTAGGAAAGGAGGTAGTGAGAAGGGGAAAAAAAGGACAGATGGAAAGACTTTTAGAGTGAAATGAGGTAAAGGGAATCAAACTGGTTCCTGCATGTGGTGTTTTAACTTAATAAAATTGGAAGTTACTGAGAAAGTGGCTGATGGTGCTACGTTACCTGTATTAAATGACTATTTTCCCACCAAAACCATCTGAAGCATTTGTGCCTATAAACTCAATTACACTGTACAAGACATCCATATTGATTTTGCAGCAATTACCGTTTTGGATGGAAAACAAACAAACTATTTATTAGTAAGAAATGACCACACTGCCTTCCCCAGGGAAGAGATAAGAGATAATATGTTTAGCCTGGTTGACAAAACCGACAAAATTGATTTCTGCAGCAGAGGCCCTGATTTACTACAGATGTACAAACTTGATAACAAAGCTGATTTACCATAAGGGTCTAGAGGACTGTACGAAATAGCTCATATTACCAATTTTGCACATTGATTTACTAAATATGCAATTTAGGACATTTCTGCCTAAAAAAACACACGCAGAGGCAGATTGTGGTTTCACGTAGCCTGAAAATTTAAGTTGTTTCATATTTAGTATTCGCTGCATATACATTATGTACCTTCCGTGTTCAAACCATTCATAGAGTCCATGAAAAGGTTTTCTTTCCATACAGTGTACCATATGCTCCAAGCACCCTTTCCTGTTATAATACATTAAGTGTTTTATATATGTGGGGCAAGATTCTGTTCACTCTTAAAGGAATCCATTTGAAATCCACTGCAGGGATTGAGAACAACAGAACCATGCAAGTCCTCTTTTAAATATTGTCTTCTCCCCTTACTATGCATTAGCTAATTAGTCTTTGTGAATACTCTGCAATACACTCGCCAGCTGCACTCGCAATTTATCTGACTGCACAGCTAAGGCAGCACTTTGGTGATTTATATGAGATCTTAGTAAATCAGGGCCTGAAAGTCTCTTTATCACCCATCTACACATTATTTCTGTATTGTGCAAAATACCTCATGTATACTTAACTTCCTTTTAGATATGTTATGTATCTCAAAATAGCCTTCAGACCCACTGAATCAATAGTCACTATAAATATGTTAAAGTAATAATTGTGTAATTTGTTATTATTATTATTATTATTATTATTAATAGTAGTAGTAGTAGTAATCCTACATACATGTATTTTAAAGCTTACATATGACAGTGGCATAAATACCAGAAGTAAATCACTATTTAATATTGTGTTGCAAAAATCCTTGCACATGGTGAGATTACTCCACTGTATAGCAACTATATAACTATATAACTTTCCTTCATTTAAATCTATAGCCAATGGAGTCAAGATACCAGAAAATGTGCAGTTTTCATGCAGGTGGAAGTAAAAATCGCTGCATGCTTTTTCTCTTCTAATGGAGGATGTATTATTTTCGACCATTCACATCACTGCATCCCTGCCATCAGGATGGGGATGTGACTCATGCAACCTTGCAATCCCTGGCATGCCTTAGACTGCAAGCATGCAACAAGCTTCATAAAAAAGGGCATTGTTTTTTATTATGATGTTTTGGTATTTCTTTCTTTTTTTTTTAATTATCTTTTCTCCAAGAGTGCTGCTCAATTTCAGACACAAGGCAAGATGGAAGAAAATGCAAAACAAGGTTCTGCATATAAACTGAATAGTGTCAAAATTGTTTAGGGAACTGATCAGCATTGGAGACGGTTCATCCTTTTCTTCGGCAGTATGCTGTTTAGATGCCGTACCCTGTAAACACACTTTTTAAAAAAATAATATAGCTGAGGATGAACTTACCATTTGCCTAAGCTTTAAGGACACTACACAAAGCGCAATGTCTCAGGTTAGGGACAAAAAAACAAAGCATTCGCTGGAGCATCAGGGCAATGTGTATGGCCAAGGTAAACCAGACACACAAATAGAAAGAGAAAAAGATAGAAAGAGGGTAGCAATGTCAAATCCAAACAACTTCAAGATCCTTCCCCAAGTCCTTTCTTGCAGAACTATACTGGGTAGATCAAAGCAATATGGAAATATGTTGAATGGTTTAGTCTCTGACAATTAACCATCATATTTAAAATTGGCAAGGCAAGCCAAGGGGAGGGAGCCGAGCTATGGCTTTGGATTATGATGTATAGAGACAAAGTAGACTTTAAATTTGGAAACATTAGCAGGAAGGGGCAAACTGACATGGCAAACTCTGACACGCTTAGGATGACAAAACTAGGGGGTGGGGTGGTGCGAGTACATAGACATTCCCTTTGGAAGAAAAGAAAAACTTTCCATTAGACCAAACCCCTGAAAGTGGGAATGCAAGCCTTACAATCACCTCCTTCAAAAAGAGACTGGACAGAAACAGCGCTAACAAACTGAGACGGACCATAGGCAGACAGAATGCTTAAATTCCCCGCACTGAAAGGAACAGGGAATGAAAGGAATAAAGGCCCCACAGAATTCATGCACAAACCATTACTGGCGAAGAAAGGGGCTGCTTGATTGCATTCAGATTGCTCACGTACCTCTTTTCCCTGCCCAAGAACATGTGGATTGAATGGTAAGAAAAACATGGAAATATTGCTCAGCAGATAAGATACAGGGATAAACTCAGATTTATTTGGCTCAATGGGATACTTTTGGACTGTTGATAATTAAGGTGAAGTTCACACTGATTGCAGGCCCTCCTGAATAATTGAACTGCTAGATTTCATTTCATCAATTCCAGACCATGTCTAGATACTTTACTGAACCGCCCCATTCGCCCACCCCAAAATGACAGTTAAGCCTCTTCCGTGGCTTGGCATGCTTGAGGGTAAAGGTACAATATGTGATGAGGACTTGAGAAGAAAGGAAACAATTGATACTGTACCGACTGGTCTCCTGTACTTGTGACCGCAGCCTGTTAAGCATATTCAAAAAAATAGAATAAATCTATAGAACTCAGGAAGACCACGGATTATCTAAATAATCTAAATATAAACTCCATGTACCGAAGGCATGCCAAGCATGGACATCTCTCACCAGCTGGTGGATGGAAATAACTAATGAATCATGCAAAATATTATAAGTGACTAATTTGTTTTCCTGAATTGCCCACTTTTCATTTTACATGGTATGCTTTTCCAAAGCATAAATAAATAGAACAGGACTTGTTTTAAAGAGCAGAGACTGGAAAATGCGTGTCAACTCTGTCAAACACTATTTAACAAAGTTACGAAGAAATGTATGTCTTAAAAAGCAGATTTTTTTACAGCACATTTGTGTGACAAATTGGATGGATAAAAGACAGTAATGACAGCTCACCTCAGCATGATGGTCCTGATTCTGCTGAAGAACCTCAATGACTAACTCGGCCAGGCGGATGACATGCTCCAGTTTTTTGGCAGGAGTAGCTAGGTTTGCTACATTCTCTGGAGCAGAATATTCAGACACAGATGCAGTGTAACCTTTTGGCCAAATTAACTAGGGACATAACATCAAACTGCTTCATTCTGCATGCAGGAACAGTAATATGGTTGATGGCATACAATATTTTAAACAGAAATTCCTGTGTAAAGTCAGTAATGCTTAGTCAGGAACTATCATGGCTTTTCTGAATCTGCAAATTAGTCTAAGGGGCTCAACTACATGGCATAGTAGAACATATGGTTGGAGGTCAATTTTAACATACTTCCTGAAGTTAACAACAGATAAAGGCTTATTTACAAATTTTTACTACATTTTTATTTTAGAAATATAAACGAATAAGAAACTAGCAATCCTATACATCTTATTATACTTAAGACTTGTAATTCCACAGTTGAGACAAACAAACTGTCAGACATTTGATTTAATGAAATGAATGCAGGACAAACAATGCTTTGTGTTTTCACATGTAGTAAACAATTGTCTGAACACACAACTTTAAAAAGACAGGAGAACAAAATACAAAGTGATGATAAGCAGCAAAGTCCTTCTTTCCATGGAAATGTGGACCAGTTGATTAGTTATTGGATATGCAAGTTACATCCCCTGGCCCCGGGGTGTAGGGTGTGAGGATTAGAAGGGTGTAATGGGGGCTGAATTAGAAAATTATCCAGATGTTTTACACTAATTTCATAATAGGACTTAGGGCACAAGGCGAGGTACACCCTGGACAAACTGGGTGGACAGGGTGCCAATCCCTCACAGGACACACTCAATCACTCACTACAGGCAATTTGGTAATGCCAATTAGCCTAACTTGCATGTCTTTGGACTGTGGGAGGAAACCCACCACACACTGGGAGAACATGCAAACTCCATCCACACAGACCCCAAGGCAGGAATCGAACCCAGACCCTGGAAGTGCAAGGCAACAGTGCTAACCACTAAGCCAACGTGCCACCGTGTATATGCATGTTATCACTCCTATAACACTACCGATCAGTGATTTCTGAGACTTTTAAGATAACTGTATACAAGTCACGATGCAATCAACACAAGATGATGAAGTAATGATAATCAAGGATTATCATAATCCAGGTTCATACTTCATCCATATTCAGTGTGGTAAATTGTTTGTAGTTCTCAATAGTTTGTCTGTGGAGACACCTGGGGTATAGTGCATTGTGCAGTTAGGGTTGAAAAAAAGGTGGAAGAAATTATATATATATATAAAAAAAACCTTTGATCACACTTTAACACACTGAAAGTACAGTCACTGCTATATTTGTGATAGATAGTATTGCACAACTGACCAGTCACAAAGAATCATTAGGACCCTTTGTTCATACCTTATAAATAACAATACAATGACACAAATGTTGTGCAAGCTTTGAAAAGCATACTATCTTCACATACAGTTTTCAACATTCAGTATGGTGCAAGGAGAGAGACAGACCATGCCATAGTTGCACAAGGGAAATACTTGTGTCAAAGGGAAGTGCATGGGGTTTAAACAGTATGCTTGTATTTAAGTGTTTTATATATATATATATATATATATATATATATATATATATAAACTGTGTGTTAAGATAAATGTTAGAGGGCGAAGGTCATAGTTCAATGTCAAATATAGCTTCACCTGGATCCCTTTGATCCTTTAGAGTTTTCTCAACTTGAAAGAGAGAAGGAGAGAGAGAAAAAGATACAAAAAAATGAAAATAAAAGAAAGAAAAAGAGGGGTCATTAAGGAAATATTTGGCATAATGCTATGTTTAAGTCAGTGTTAGGCATCATCGTTTGTAAGCTGAATCTTCTGTGGACTCCAAAGGATTTTCACGTATTAATATGCAGACAAGTATCTTGAAAATAATACACACACAGTGGTGAACAAGGACACAGATGACAAACAGTAAAAAAAAAAAGCACCAAAGAGCTGTTGATCCTCATGAGAAAAATTATAAAATATGCAGACAAATATAAAACAAGTCAAACATTCAATGACACACATTAACTTGGCAGAAATAAACCTTGCAGTGAAAAAAAAGAAAGACACACTTGACAAATAGAGCACAGGATTGTTGACCCTCACAAAACACTGATGACTGTTCACGTAGTCAAGAACAGAACAAACGTATGACACCGGTTTAAACACACATGACTCATTTCTCCATTGCTCTAGTCCAGTTCTCCTGGAATCTGAGTCAGCTGCTGAAGTGCTCTGGAATCCCCAGTGAAACCAGCTAGTACAGTACAGCACAGACACACGAGCAGACGACTGAGGGAGATAACAAGTGAGAAAAGCAAAAATGCATTCAAGTCATGAGCATGAGCTTCAAACCAAAGAAAAGGACAAGAAGAAGCTGAACAGATGCGTAATCGTGTTATGTCACAAACAGATGTGGCCATAACGAGCACAACTTCCTGTCCACTCCATGGAATTATAATGGATTGCCGATAAATCATAGACGGTAATGCTAAAAACAGATACACTATTGTACTGTATTAGCCTAGTCCAGCTTAAGCCTAATACTGTATATGCCTGCTGTGTGCAGTAGGCTGACTGTTTGTATAAGGAAAACGTTTTAAATGAGAAAACTTTTTTAATCGGTTTGTTATTGGTGCCTTTCTCCAATAAATGTAGAAGATTCCGTGCCAGTGCAGAAAAAAAAAAAACAATCACACTGGTTCAACAATCACTGCAGAAGGAATGAAGAAATAATGAGCCAATAAAAAATTATAATGCGTAGTTTCATATATGGACCTGTCTCCCCTACTCTAATCATAACCACACTCCGCAACAAATGCTAGAGGGCTGTGATTGGACAGATTGCATTTCAGTGTAAAACTTTTTGTCACTAATGAAAATCAGTACCGTTTGTTAATTGCATTTCCTGTTTTTCAGCAGTGTGGTTACTTTATGCCCTGGAACATAATCTTCTCCATAAATAATTTGAATCTATAGAAAGTCATCTTGCTAATTTGGCTGATAGCACACCTGGTCTAACTACAGCACCACTGCTGACCTGGAATATTCAAATTATTCAACTTGTTTACAATTAATGCTTCCTATAGCACTAGAAAATGTACATACTGTAAACATTTAATTTCTATACAATTTTACCTTCTATCAAAAAAAAAGGCTGGCGATATCATGAAAGACAGGATGTACAAGAGTGAAGAAAGAGCGATGAATAGGGTGAGAAGAAATTACTCACGGATGGTTAAATCCATCACTTGTGTAGCCAAGGAGTAGACAGGGTGATCATACATTTCCCTCTTTTTTCCTGAAGAAAAAGAGGATTTGGGCATGCAAGAGTTTGGGGTCAGAAATCAGGGGGTTAAGGGCTAAAGATGGTGAAGGGCATGTCTGGTGGTCTTTATGCAAACTCATTTGTAATATAATGGCACCAAAATCATTTTGAAAAGGCAATGAGCAGACAGTGCTCCAGTTTGCATACTTTTTAGTTCACCATTTTAACCCTCAAATATCACAAATTATAAGGGAAAAATATTAACAGGAAAGAGCCAATGATATATGGTATAAGGCAACCAGTTAGGGGGTAAGGAGGGTGAGGTGTGAGGTGGGATCAAAAGACAGGGGGGTACTCAATTGATCAGGGCCCCATGTCCTTTGAAAGGGGAAAAAAGCCCAATTCTATATAGACCATCATCATCTTCCTGTAATGTTCTTACGGCTGGCTCAACCGAAAAAACAATCCATCATCCCTGTCCTTTCTGTCCTAAATATCTGCCATTACTCACTATTTCTTTTCCTCTTGTCCCACTGTGTAAATTAACTCATCTCTATTTCTTAAGTAAATTAACTCATCTCTATCTACCACTATTCCCCCAATTCTGTACCAAGTTTTTACCTTTTAACACTTTCCCTAGCCTAGACTTTGTTGCATCTTCCCTGCTTACCTTAATTAAGTCCCTTCCTTAAGTTAATTCCTAATTCCTTAGTCTATGACATGGCTTGAATGGAAGGAAACTCCATAAGGCCAATGAGTGATCTTGGAAGATTTACTTTAATCCAGCCATCGCAAGGAAGGATAGATCTTGGCTTTAGAATTGGGCAAAACTGTACACAAAGAAACAGAAAGGTGCAGGGTAATGGAAGATATTTTGTGTCTTTACATCATGTCCCTATGCTTCATTTTCCATGTCACCTCAAGTGAATGGAAGGGATCAGAAGCTTTTTACTCTGTGAATTTGAATGCATTTTTACTCACAAGGTAATGTGCAAAAAAGCATCTAAGCTACATGAGTAAACAGCTTGTAATTTGTTCCGAAGTCAACCATGATGATCTCTGAAAATACAATAGATACAATGCAGTAGGTAATAATTTCTGTTGTTCCGTCACTTGTGCAAAACCGTTTTCACGCACAGCATCTGGAGATGGACTGGACTGGTATTTATAGATATCCTTCAGAGTAAAAAAATACATTTCCTGCAGGATTCCAGCAGGAACAGACCTACAGACATTTTAAATAAACTTCGGTTTAGTCATTAATAAGTATATGAATCGTTTATAACGTGTCTAAGTGAAAGCGTTGTAACTAACATACAGTACTTACAGATCGATTAGGTATAAAGAGCAGGTCAATATTACCAGGAATTAAGATGGACCTACATACAAATTCCTTTACAGTTAACCTGATTATCTTGACATAAAGGTGAAATATAAAACAATATGCTACTGTATATTATGCATGTACATACACAAATTATGCTACATTATACATAATTTTACATTATACAAAGGAAAACACTATATGCTATATGTATGTATATAATCTATACATACATATACATATAAACACTGTGTGACCCAAAAAAAGTCATACTCTCCATAAGATTTTTCCAAGCATTGATTACGGTGCACAATGAGGTAGGCAATTTATGTGTGACAGTGATTGCTCATGCTTTCAGAACTACTCTTTTCCAATTTGAATTTTGGAATATAAAGTAAGTCTTCAGACCATATGACCTCTCCAAAGTCCAATTTTATTCCATATTTAATTAGACTGTGCGTGTGGAAATGCCCTTAGATTTACTATTAAACATAGGTGAAGTTGACGGTCCAGCACTATCCTTCCAGGTTTTAATAATGTGTTGGAAATTTATTACACAAATTCCAGTAATGGTGACCTTCTGAAACTGTGACTTTTTTCTGGCCAGGCAGTGCATATGGTATATTTAATTAATGAACTGCGAACAAATCTTTGGAATATAGACTTGTTAAAAGAGCAAGAGGGAGAGAGACAGAGAGAGTGAGAGAGAAAGAGAGATGTCACAGTATAAGGTAATCAGCTGCTCTTCCTACTGCATAGGTTAAGCTGGAGGATAAAAAGGTTAAAGACATAATGGTGGGAAACATAAAGACATTGATAGTCACCTTCCACTCTGGCGTACTCAGTAATGCGCTGGTAGTTGATTTGAGCTGCCTGCTCCAGGCATTTACGGATGACACCCTTCACATCTTCCTGTGGCACTGGGGTCACAATGTCCTTCATCAGCACCTGAGAATAGACAGTATCCAGAAACAGGCTGTATATATTTACTATTGCGTATTACTTGCGTATCACTAAAAATTCTTTCATTAAAAACAACATTCCAATGTTCTCCCTGTTCACATACATCAAGCCATAACTTTCAAACTATTAACAATAAAACCACCTATGTTTTAGGTTTCTATTGTGCTGGTGGCTCTGACATCTTAGGGGAAATCTAGGGAATCTGGAGGCTGGGACAACCTTAAACTTGATTCCTACTATGCCCCATACATGGCACGATGTAATGCCCTGGGTGTTCTGATACCTTTCTATCATGGCCAGCTTTTTATGGCGGTTTGTTCTTAATAAGCTTTTTTGTAGAATTGGGTGGAGCTGGCTGGCCTTTGAACCCCACAGGTGTAGATGAGCCTTGGGTGCCCATGATTCTCGCGCCAGTTTACTACTATATAACTGACAATCAATGTTATTCAATTCACCTTGCAGTAGTGTTAATATTATGGCTCATCAGTGTAATACAGGAACGTGTCAGCTGAAAACAACAGTATCATTACCCTCTCCAGCAGAGACAGTGTGGCTTTTAGAGCTCCTTCAGGACGACCAAATGGAAAACAATACCTATGGCAGGAACAAAACCTCAGTGAGTAATATTGTGGGTGGTATATCTGTGTGATTAAGACAGCTAAATAAACTGCACTCATAAACATGCTATGTATCCTAAAAGCAACTAGTCACCTGAAGTTTGTGATCTGGTTCTCCAGCAGAACACGTAACCGTTCTTTGATGTCCTCAAAGCGATCTTTTTCTTCCACTATCACGGTTCCAAGACCATCAGGTCTATTTAAAAAAAGCAAGGTCTTTAGAGATCACTCAGGTTCTGCTGAATTAGGTTACCAGATCTTACATGTGTAGTGGTCTGGCAAAACCCTTTGCATGTTGGTATAGCTGAATTTCGTGCCAAAAAAAGATCTGATTTTGAAAGAATTAAGTTTTTTTTTTTTGCTAACTCTGTAAAATATAAAAACACAAATATATTTCAAAAACAATAAATTTTTTTTATAACCATGCCTAGGACGCTTTGTCTGCGATGCCCCTGACCTATTACATCATCAAAACAGATTATTTCACTACAAGTGAACAATTGAAATGTTGCCCAGTTTCTGTACGCCACGATTGGGTTTCTTCGCTAACACTTCAGAATTCCTTATAAAACACACACCCTCTTGCGTTTTCAAGTCTCAAGTTCAGAAGCTGCATTTATGTATGAGAGCACCAGCATGAGAGAGAGTTCTAGCACTTTCAGTTGAAAATAAAACAATTAAAGATACAGTATAGCAGTTTCCCTGTGTTGTGTATACAGAGTCCAGTGTAGATATATTCTCCCATTTTCTATTTATCTACTGTAACCTAATTCAAACCTACTTGATCTGTTCTGTAATTTGTCCCAAGAGTTCAGCATTTTAGGGTATTATTGTTTTCAGCTCTATGAGAGATTTTTTAGGGTTTTTGCGGGTGTTACTAAATAAAAAAAGGTGTAGCATCATCACATGTTGAAGTTCTTCAAGTAATTGGAATTCAATAGGATAGTCACATGAGTACACAGAAAAAAAGAGACATGTATACGTGGACTATATGTTATAGTTTCTGAAAAAGAAATAAATGTCCAAATTTGTGCATGTAAAGGGGTTTTTCCAGGCTGTCACACAAAACGGACATAACACACCTTTATTTTTTTAGGTTATATTATCTGATATTAATGGGATTATAAACATTTACAGAAAAAAAGGAAAAAAATAGAAAAGTTTGGAATGAACAAAAAGACAAAACTGACTCAATATGAAGAATGTGCCCTCAATTATTAAACAAATCTCACAAGATATTAAGATTGCATGAGATGTTAATCAAAAACCTTTTTTGCATAACATGAGGAGAAAATCTAGTTAAAATGAAAGAATCATACAGAGTGTAACTTACTTCTTTCAAGTACTAATTGGATATGGGAAAAGTGCCTTTAACCATCAGGCATTACTCAAACCTGAAAATACGATCACTCCTTCACACACTCTGGGCATCTTATGTACAGATATTAATGTGATTATTCTTATCTTCTGGATCATGGACCAGATTGCGGTGCACACTTCACCTGCATGCATTAGGCTTCAATTTAATTCACAATTTGGCCCAATTTAGATTTTTGTGAACATGTCTCTAATGTTTAAGGGCTTGTGCTTTGTACCCCGAATCACCATCGCCAAGGATGCTTACTAATATGTATTGAAATACAGTAAATCTATTTTTGTTTAAATATAAATTAAGCCAAACCTATCCTGAGGGTGGCAGCAGAGACACATGCTTAACTGAGACTGACTCTGCAGCTAGGGGAATTTTCAATTAATGTTTTTTTTCTTCCTAAACTGCAGCAGTAAATTGAGTTTGCCATGAAGAAGTGCATCAGTTTCATTTGCCTGTACAGACTCTTTAGCAAAACTGTCCATTATACCTTTACCTGAGCCTCCTCATAAAAAAACAAGTCATCACTAATATAAAGACCAACAAAAAATATTCCTTAAAAAAAAAAAAATTAAACAAAAACAAATATATAATTTCATATTAGTGCTGAAAGTACTACATTCATTTTAATTAAAAAAAAAAAATTGGAAGCCAAGGGGAGCCTTAAACCTGCATTATTTTCTTTTAATAGCTCAAAATCAGTCCTATTTTACTGTTCCAAATGTATAATGTAAGACTAAATATACTCTTCACGTGACTTTACTCTTACATCGTTATTATAATTCTGTTTCAAATTAACTTTTTGCAGACTATTTTTTGTAGACCGTTCTACATTCTGGGTACGTCTTGTATATGTATGTTTAAATAAAGGTTTCAAATGTAATGATTATTTCCTTGCATTTAAAGTCCTCTTACCTTTGGAACACTGGTACTTGGTGAGATTTAAAGCTCCTCTTTTTTTTAGACTCCGATTTCCCTTCCGGCTTAGAGCCAACCCCTTGTAACTCAGACCCCCTCTGACTATCAGGAACATATGATGAGGTGAGCAGCAGTGAAGCAATAAGATTCAGAAATAAAAACAATGAATGAAAAGATATGGTGTCTTTATGGGTTAATGAAAACTATTAGGATAAATAAGAAAAAATGGATTAATGTCAGAAACAAAGCAAAAATAATCAATGAAAGAAATCATACATGGTATATGAAAGCAAAAAACATAAAAATATTAATTAAAGGGCGAATACTAAATCAAAACTGATGAAGCAGCATTGACGACCCTCTGGTCATTTATTCTTTTCCAGATTTCTCTTGAACCACCCCAGTAGTACCATCATGGACCATTCTGATACCTGTTGCCATGGACATGGGAGGCACAGAAAGCGAAGCTGTAGTGTAGCAGTGTTGGGTCAATCATGTGACCTGTGTCTGCTCGTTCCAGCAGGTCCCTAAGGTAGCACAAGTGCCTGTGGCATCCTCTCACACCATTTCGAGAACAGTATTCATCCAGAACAAAGACCTGACCTGGGCTAAACCAACCCTGGAAGGAAAAGGGAGTAGAAAAAGATTGAGGACTGGTAATGCTAAAAAAGCAAAAGGATGCTCATGTGCCATGTGGAGTAATGATTGGTCACTCAATCATTCAGCATTTATGCAGAAACACTGTAAGTCAAGACACTTATACATGCAAAAACACTCTTAAATGATGTAAAAGAGTTCACAAACTGTCTTCCAAGTTTGGTGTCCTACATGAAGTTGACTGTTTTATTTAAAAATATATTTAATGATATAATGCAGTTATTAAAGGTGTATTGTTTTTTTTTTTAATAATTACATACAAAAAGTCATGCATCCATCCATCCAACAGCCCAACCACCCCACCATCCATCTATCCATCCATCCACCTTTCCACCAATTGATTCATCCTTCCATCCAACAACTCATCCACCCACCCAACCATCCATCAATCAATCCACCCATCCATCCATCCCCATACCCATTTATTGATCCATCCATCCACTCATTTATCAATCAACAGGTTTTAGGTAAGGTAAAGGTAACGTGTTTCACATGTGACGCCAGTCATCAACATTTTTTCCCACACAGAGCAAAGATCTACATGAGCTTTTCCACATACATGAGCTAACAGACACTCCTATTTGTCTAGTGTCATTGTAAGTGCCAGGGAACAAAATGTATGTAATCCCTCAAAGCTAGAGAGCATGGCCAATTTTGCCCCCTGAGCTCCCAGACATGAATGGCTAATAAAAATAATTCTTGATAGTGAAGCTGGATATTTGGACTCTTCTGTCCGTCTGTGTCACTTACCAGGCACGCAAAGTTGTCATTGAGCCTGTGGTCCAGTGTGAGCCTCTGCACCATCTCGAACAGTGAGGCGTGGTCAAAACTACACGGGTTAGCTGAGATAAACTCATCCATGCCGTGTTTCTGTGCCCTATCAGCATCTGTCCAGCCAGTCAAACAAGCCGCAAGGAGGTGTAAGGAAGATGATGTTAGCAAAACAGTCTATACAAATGCCTACATTCCTTCAACATAAGAATTGCATCTTATTCATCTACTCTAAAGCCAACCAAAGACTTTCAGCTTTCACATTGTCAACTTGCAGCAGAAGTCAAAGAGCGTTCAATCAGACCTAGCAATGTGGAACTGGGCAATGCTCAAGTTCAACTCATCAACCCACATTCAGACTGGATGGGCATGCAGATTTGGGTGCATTTTCTCCAAACTCTCACTAGGTTTTAGCTTGCAAGGACTCCTAATTATAACTTAAGGGAAAGTGGATAGTGGAGGAGTTCTTAATGATGAGCTGTAATGCTTTTTCATTCACATGAGTATAATAGATTCTGCCATTCGCAACGGGTTAATGTCATTCATTTAGAGAGAAATGATGGATTGTGTGCTTGTAAAAATGGAGATGTCAGAAAACCTTTTATAGTTTTATTGTTCTGTTGTTGATACACACTTTAAAGGGTTAAAATGTCCAATGTTTTGAGGGCAAAAAAGAAAAATCTTTTAATGCCATATGACAGTCCTTCCCAACAGAACTTTAAAAATATTGTTTCTATAGCAATTAGCAGAGCGATCTTAGTTAACTTGTCTACCTCTTATTTAACGTGACATTATTATATTAAAAGCATTTTAAAAGCATTATGATAATGCTTTTGAATTATAATTTTTATGTACATTTATTACTGTGCAGTTTATTTTCTGTTAAAATGAATTGTATTAATTAGTTTCTACTTAAAAAAGAAAGATTTAACAATATGTGCATGATAAAAGTTTTAAGGGAGCTAGTGAAAGGAATGATAGAATCCAAACTAGTGCTGTGATGGTTGTGTGAACAATGTGTGTAGTGTCTCTGAGCTGAAGTCTGTAAGTGTCAGCTCATCATGTTCTATTTTTTACACATAAACAGGGGAAAATGGTTATGAATGTGGTGACAGGACAGAATAATGACTTTTTACATAGAGAAAGAACAGACCTGTAAAAAGTTATCTTCCTTTTTTTATTTAGTCTTGGTGGATTTGTGAGATTTTGTGGTGTATTACTTGCAGACTGACAATAATCATTTGTGTGTAAAATCAGCATTACGGTGATCCAGAATTATTCATAAGTGACAAAAAAAAAGGTAGGAAGGGAAGATTCCTTAATGGGTAAAACTATATGCAGAAAGGGAACAAGAAAAATGTGGAGTAAACGTAATGAGGAAGAAAGTGTCATGGCAGTAAAGAAAGAGTCAACATAAAATACATTAAACATTAAAAATGATGCAGGAAACTGGAGAAAATGTTATAGTATGGGTCAGTTAAGAACATAATATGTGAGAAAGTTACAAAAAGAACAGTAAAGCTTCTTTAGAGAAGATAGCTAGAAGACATATTTGGACAACAGAATAATAAGAAATAAATAAGAAAAGAAAAAGGATTTGAGAAAGGGGCCTAATATCAGGAAAAGATGTATAGTAGTACTTCAGCTATGTTATTTTGCTGTAAATATGTATCTTCTAACAGCTTGGATGTACAATAAAATGTTAATCTGGTTAGGTCAATACATATTATACCAATTTTTCCCAGGAGATTTTAATATCCCTGTTAAAGCCTACTTACTAGGAAAAGCATTTTACATTATTGGTTATATTAATTAAATTCATTTCCTTTGAACATGAGTGTATGTAAATGCTCCATGATGATCTAGAATCACATGCGGGAAGACAATGAGTCAAACCACTATGCTTTTCAGTGACATGCAGGAAAAGAATTGTTGATACATTTTCCACTAAAGACTAAGTATTTGCATTCCTTCTTTATATAT
>JAQQZS010000036.1:15708532-15719369 GCA_030068045.1 Platyallabes tihoni | reverse complement strand
GTATAAGCATTTCACTGCATTTCGTACTGTGTATGACTGTATGTGACAAATAAAATTTGAATTTGATTTGAATTTGACATTTTGCACAATACTTCAACATTTCTGTACTTGTTGAACTTGGTTGGAATTAGTAGATAGATTATAACTTTAGTCACCTGACTCTGCCACTGTTGAGATGTCTGTGTCCTGCTCATAAGCCATGAAGCCCAGCACAGAGAAGATGGCAAAACCAGCAACAAAACTGGTGGCGCTGTTCAACAGGCAGAGATAAATACAGTCCCTGCGAAGCAAAGATACAAAAAGCTATCACTGACAAATCTGAGCTATCTGGTTCTATGTAAAGATAATTAATAATAATTTACAATGAAATTTAATAATAATAATAATAATTTACACAAAAACAACACCCCCCCCCCCCATTTAGAAAGAATTATTTATGTTCTTTTACATAGTTTTACAGAGTTGCAGTGCATGTGTGTTTGTGCTGTAATGAGGAAAGTAAGTATTGACTGATGCCTAGCACACATTACAATTGTAGTTATGTGGAATGAACTTCAATAAACTGCATGACTTCAACTTAAGGAACTGCCTTAAGTATCTTGGCAGTCCCTATCGTTCTTTAGGCTTTAATGTTTAATTTTATGATTTTTAATGAGTTTATTTCCTCACTTGTAGCAGTTGTTTTTGTATTTGTTGTAGCTTCCTAGAGCAGCAAGGCAGCCCATACAGAGAGCATAAGAGAAAAAAATCTGTGTTCCAGCATCCATCCACACCTACATGTCATAAAAGCGAAATTACTCAGAGGTCTTTTGCAGTACAACATAGAAACTCTTTTCTGCCCTATTGATACGTCAGATCATATTGTTTTACTGAACATATTGATTAATTGAGCTCAAACAAGTTAGTAATAAACTAAGAAATCTGGAATAAACAAGGCAAAAAAAAAATCTATGAACTATTCATTAACATTTGAACATGGTAAATTCATTAATATGATTACTCCTGTTCATTGGCATGTCATATTAAGCTTAGTCAGATTTCTCCGTATTCCTACCTGTGGATCTGTGAGACGTGTAGGATCTGGGTACAGGTAAAATCTGATGCCATCAACAGCTCCAGGTAATGTGACCCCACGCACCAACAGCACCATCAACATCACATAAGGAAAAGTAGCAGTAAAATAGACCACCTGAGAGAGAAGAAAAACAACTGATAATTCCATATAAATCTTCAACATTCAACCACCTGCTTTTGAGATATCAAGCTAATGGCAATCTAGAACAAGCAGACAGATGGAAGAGACGAATAGATAGAGTGAGGGACAAAAACGACAAAAATATACTTCCTCACTCAGTGAAATAGTTCAATTAAATATATTTTTATTTGTAAAGCGCTTTAACAATGGTCATTGTAAATTGCAAAAGTTGAATTTAATATCAATACCTTCTAAGTAAGTGTAATGAGTAAATTCTTTTACTTTGCCTGTAGATTTCACTCCCTTCCACACACAGAAGTAGCAGATGATCCAAGCCAAGAGGAGACACAGAGCCAGCTCCCACCTCACATTGCCCAGATCACCTATACTTCTTGTAAGATTTAACACTCTCCTCCTGAAAAACATAAACCATACTTGAGCTGTTACTTTTTGATTCATGAGATAATACAGTTGCTTTATTGTCAGTACATTATAAAATAGAACTTTACTCCCAGAATTCTTCAGCAGGTGAAGTTGCATTTTCTGGTATACTCCTGTTGCTCAATATTTCTTTATCAAATTCAACACAGGTTTCTGTTATACGGATATATAACAGAAAGGATATTAAAAAACACAGTTGAAAAAACACAGTTTTTATGTTTAAGACTTGTTTCTAGTATAGCACATGCACTATCACTGTACTACTTAAACCTGAGTTTTGTATGCTTTGTATATAGTGTTTTAAATGTGTACCAGTGTTCCAGGCATTGTTGCAGCTAGCCCATGATAGCTCAGTACTAAAAGAAGAAAAAAGATAGAAGAATGCCCAGGCCATGATGATAATATAGTAGATAACGCAGTACAACAGGACCACTGTGGTTCCATAGCCTAAGCCTACAGAATAGAAGTGGAAAAGATAAGTTCATAAAAATCAAATGTACACTAAGGACAGCTTGTGCAATAGTTTGTCACAAATCAGATGTTTTAGTATTAATTTTAAATATTTATTTTAGCAATACTCTCCCGTATGGTATATTTGCATATATTGCATATATTGGTTTCCTCTTCACTTGGTAATATTACCCCTTGCCCTGGCTGAGGAGGTGGGTTCTTGTAATCCTTTTAGTGCAGGAAATAATGTTTTTGTGCCTCTCATTGGCATTTATTTCATGAAATAAACACCAATGAACTATAAAAATAAATAAATAAATAAATAAAAACTAGAAAAAAAGCAGTAGACATTTACTTACTGTAACGTTAAAAGCATAAAGACTCACCTTGAAACAAAGGGCAGATATTTCTCCAGCAGGTGATGCTACCTTGACTTGTGTACTGGCCTATTGATATCTCCAGGAGGAACAGTGGAATGCCACAGGCAAACAGGAAAACCAAATATGGTATTAAAAACACTCCTGAGAAAGACAGACACAACTTTTGAACCAAACTGATTACTTAGCATAATAGTGATATTTCTGCAAAATCTACTTGTCTAAACCTCACAGGTTGCACCATACCTCACTCCCAAGAATATGATTAGCTAATACAAATTACATTTAAGCAGCCAACAATGGCATGGGAAACACTGCGTTCTAGATAATACATTTGTTTTCTTTACAAGACCTTATACCCATCCAGTGTTGATGGCTTTGTCATCTTTCCTTCTCTCATCCCCCCGCATTGACTTTTTTCAGTTTTTTTGCTGGATTGGTTTTTCTGTGGGATCAGACTGGGCAGTCTGCCCTTTGTTCCATGCAGGTATGGGTGAGCATTGGGTGCCCATGATCCTGTCACCAGTTTATACTATATGTGATTGATAATCAATGTTAATGTGTTAATGTTATGTGATGTTAATGTTTCTGCATCAGGGACTAGAAGAGATAATGCCGGAAAAAATGTTGTCTTGGATAGAAACCTCCTCCAGAGTGCTCAGGATCTCAGGCTGATGCAATGATTTACATTTCAACAAAAACAACGACCCAAATCATAGCACCAAGTACTCATGCAGTCTGGAGTTGCCATGGAGTTTACACCTTTTTTTTTTTTTTTTTACAAGTCTGCCTTCAAAATTAGTTCTGAGTACACAATTGTTTTGCATAGCTATTAAACAATCATTATCAAGAGGAGAATTAGGAATTCATTAAGTTGCACTCCTTCAAGTTTGGTTAGATTTGGTAGCTGTCCTGTGGGTATGCAAATGTAAGCTCTTTGTCAGTTGAAATATGTAAAAAAAAATATGTGGGTCACATATTATAATTAACATTAATCACTGTATAGCTGTATTGTGTGTTTTACACACACACACACACACACCTCTGTATTTTATTATTGTTAAGCCGCAATTATTGTCATATCACTTTATAAATGTAAAAGATCGATCATATAGTAAAGTAGGAAAACAACAGATGAAATAAAAACAATATAGAAGAATTTCTTATAATTTATATCAAAATAGATTATCTGATCTTGGACTCAAAATGAAGTTTGTACCTTACTTAAGATATTAACAATTTGTTCCACAGTTATAATTTGCTGATCAAACGCATTTTTTAATGTGTAACTATGTGCAATAGACTGAGGTATTACTGGATAGATTTTTAATGTTTAACACAAAGCTGACTTATTGACGGCAGTACGCTGGCATAGCATTGTGGCCTCCCATCTCCAGGGTCAAGGGTTCGATTCCCACCTCGGGTCTATGGTTGTGTGGAGTTTGCATGATTTCCCCATGCTTGGGAGGTTTCTTTCAGGTGCTCTGGTTTCCTCCCTCAGTCAAAAGGCATGAGGAGTTTTGAAATTGGCTTTCCTAAATTGCCATATTGTGTGTGTGCGTATGTGGGTGCGCGTCCTGCAATGGATTGGAATCCCGTCCAGGGAATATGTGCCCAAAGTCTCCTAGGATAGGCCCCAGGCCACCCGTGACCGTGTACAGGATGAAGCAGTATAGAGAATAAATGAATAAAGGATTTATTAGCTTCTTAATAATTTGCTAATGATTTTAATCAGAAATATAATGATCATTCTGTACACCTACCACCTCCATTCTTGTAGCACAAGTAAGGAAACCTCCACACATTTCCTAGGCCGATGATTTGTCCAGCAACCGCCAAGAGAAATTCCGTTTTACTCGACCATTGGCCTCTCTCTTTAGTTTGCCCCTTTCTATTAGTTCGTCCTGAGTTTGAGTTTGACTCTGGATAAGACAGGTCCAACTCTGGAGTACTATGTTTTGTCATATCACTGCAAGGAGGTAAAAGCAGCTTTTTAAGCATCTGCACCTCATATTACAGGGGTATAAATGAAAAACTTTTAATAGAATGTAATGGAACCCCACTGAGGTCACACACAGGTCTCTAAATCCACCACGATGCTCACTACACATTACATACGGCACATTTGCACATCACAGAACTGTGAACTTTCAACTGCAACTTTTGCATATTACTCTGCACATTCTGCACATTGTCTTGCCTATAACAGGACATGGTTTCTACATTCCACTTCTACTCTTCTTTATTTTATTATATTTTATTTTATTTTTTATAATCCTTTTTTGTTTTATTATCTTTTTTTGTACATAATGTACAAAAAATGTAAAAGTTCTTTTTACAGCTAAAGTTTTTGTCCAAAATATTTTTCTATATTTCTAATTTTTTTTAATTCTCTTATTTCATCCTTTATATTCTTATTGAAAATGCTACTTTTCTTACTTTTAAGTTTTTAGGTCATCAGCAGTCGTATAAGCATTTCACTTCATATCATACTGTGTATAATTGTGTATGTGACAAAATTTAAATATCTTTCAATACCTGTTTAGTTTTATTAAAATGTACATTTTTAGAACACTGCCACATCACAATCTTATTCTTATATTATATATACATTATAATAATATTAATTATTTTTTTTATATTAATACTTTTAAATATAATTTGGTTTCTCAATTATTATTGAGCATAATTTATATTATTATAAATGCATTATTAAACAAGAAAATTGCAAAAGGCTCAGGCTACCTGGTGGATGCAGTCAGAAGTTTAAGATGATGGACAGGTTTCCCTTCTCCTAAATATTAAAATACTGTATGTGAAAAAAAAAGTGCTGCTCAGCTTCCTTGGTATGGTATAAAACATTAGCTGTCTGCTACTGTATTCTTCTTAATATGAGGATTCTGGTTAATAAAGTAGGTGGGTACAAAAGGTTCAACAGCCTTTTATCTAAGAGGCATTTGCATTTGGCAGTCACTCTTTAATTTTACTCACTAATGCTCTTTAATTATATATATATATATATATATATATATATAATGATATTGATTATAATGATATAAAAGTTATAATTACTTATTAAGTATAATTAAATATAATTTAATTAAAATCACCTAGTCAGAACTTTGGAGGTCAGAGCCAGCAAGACTCAAGTTTCTGATCCAGTCAGTGTATGATGTACCGAGCCCAGCCAATCTGCACTGGAAGGGAAGGGGTGAAGGGCCTGCTGTGAGCTAATTGAGGTTGGCTGCAGAGGATTCCCAGGACAGAGCCTGCACTGATCACTCAGGCTGCTTGGAATTAGAGGTACTCAAGAAAGGAAAGCCACCAGAAACATCTGTGAGGCAGCGGAGAAAGCCTCTAGGTGGCTGTGGATTAGAAGGGGCGATGTATGGCTTAGTGCGCTGCTTGGACACAAGTCAGGGTCTGATCATCCCCGGCTGGGTCGCTCAGGTGAGGGTGTCTGATGATCTAAGACCCAAAAACACCCTGTGACCCTGGGTTCATCACTGAGGATGTGTCCAAGCTGCACCACTTAGGTGTTTCTTATATTAGCTTATTAGTGGGCATGATCTATTACTTATAAAAGTAATAATGTATTATCTTAAGGGTCTTATATATATATATACCCTTAAGATAAGACATTATTACTTTTATATTCATGTTTGAATGCTAACAGTTCACACCAAGAAAAATAGAAATGCTTTTCTCACAGTTTTAATCTGCTGATAAAATGCATTTGTTTACACATAACTATTTGCAAAAAAAAATGAGGCATTACTGCATACATTTATAATGTAACACAAAGATGACTTATTGATGGCAGTATGGTAGAGTAGTGGTTGGCATTGTGGCCTTGCACCATCATAGTGAAGAGTTTAATTCCCGTCTTGGGTCCATATATGTATGCATTCAGGTCAAGTGGGGCATATGTTGGACATTTAAGCTTTCAAAGCATTCAAGATGTCATGTGAAAATCTGCATCCAATAACTGCAAACTTTGTGGACTGTTGCGACACACCTCTTGTTAGGAAACAATATTTTTAATTAGCCTGAGAGTGGGCATGATCTATTGTGAAAGGAAGTCTGGCCAGTAAAAGCACAATATTCTGTGACATGTGAAAAATAACATTATTTAGAGGCAAGTATTTGTTTTTATGAAAGAAAAGCATTTTAATGCTAAATCAGTTTGGCAAAGTGGGAAAGTATGATCAGGTAATGTGGGACATTGATTTATACTGCATTTTTGATATTTAATCACAATAAAAACAATGTTTCAAATGTAGCTAGAGACTCAAATCAATTTAATAACATACTGTCAGAATAAATAGTATTACTATTAATAAATAATATCACAACATTATACTGCAGTTCATTATTTAATAAACCTTAAATGATTCTGATCACTATGTGTGTGTGCCCTGCGATAGATTGGCACCCTGTCTAGGGTGTACCCTGCCTTGTGCCCTGGGTCTCCTGGGATAGGCTCCAGGTACCCGCGACCCTGAATACACAATGAAGCGGTATAGAGGATGAGTAAATGTGTGAGTGATTCTGATCACATACTGTAATTACTAGGTAATAAATGTGATTTAAATTAGATATTGGCAAAATATGCTTAAAGTTTATAGTATCTTCAGTTTATTCTGTGCAGGGTAGGACTGGGGCCTATCCCAGGGCCCTTAGGGCATAAACATGCACACATGCACAGAAATGCCAAACAGCCTAAGCTGCATGTGTTTGGAAGGGAACCAGAGTACCCAGGTTTCCATGCATGCAGACCTGAAACAAGAATCAAACCCTCAACCCTGGAAATCTGAGACCACAGTGCTAACCACTATGCCTCTGTGCTGAAAGCAAACACAATTTACTTAAAAAAAGATTTAAATAGATGTTGAAGTCTGATATGACAATGATTAGTATTCGTTTAGATATCACCAACCCATGATTAATGGTTATTCTCCTTTTAAATGTAACATTTGCATGATTGTTCATTTGCAATGAAAAATACCATTTTGAAAATTTACAACATACTTTGATTAGTTTTAATAACATGATTCATACTGTAAACAAACTTTCTGGCACTGAATAATATTACATATTTCATGTTAGTGAAAGAAGTTGTGCAGTCACTGCAAAGTTGTAAAGTAGGCTGTTCTGACTGTTCCACATAAGTTGCCGTACAATGCCTGAACAAACAGAGACGTGTATCTTATAGGGAATGTGTCCTATCAGATGTTATATTTATTTATTTATTTTATTCCAAAGAAGAAGTGTCGACAAATTAATTAAGACATTTCTGTGGTAGGTAAACAGGTTTTGCCAGTATACTGGGGCATTTGTCAAAAAGTGTCCCACATTACCTGAAATCAAACTGAAACTGGTAGAGAAGGATGCTGGTGATGCATTAACTAAATTTTTTTTTTTAATTGCATAAAATCTCACAAATAATTGCCTAAAACTCTAAACAGCATGTCATAACGTCTATATTACTCACAAAAATTAATTATTAATGGAGCACAAAAAAAGAAAATGAATAGATTTTTTAAAAATTACATAAAAAAAGCAAACGGTGTGGCCTGTGTACTACTGTTTTTTTGTTTTTCTTCCATTTTTAATATTTGGCACAGGCCGATAAAAATGCAGCAGACTGTGTTCGACAGGGGCATTGTGTTTGATATGAGCTTTATAGAATCTAACCATAAATGCTCTTTTATTAACCATGTCAGAGGCATTTTTTTTAAAAATGCATATATCTAAGCTTTCTACCTTCCAAAGACATTTGTGTGACTGACTATCATTCTTGTCTAATACCAGCATGTTTTTATTAATTTAAGAGCAGGCTAGACGAGTGTTCAAAATGATGTTGAACCATTTGATGTGTAGAAATCATGGAAATCTCTGAAAATCTTGAGCAAAGACACTGCATTGACTGAAAACACACACACACACACACACACACACACACACATCTGTAACCACCTGTAATGTTGTTCTCCCCTCAGGTATCTAGGTGTCGGGTTAAAGCTGATGTCCTTGTGTGTAGTTGCTTATTGCACAATGTGTATGTGTTATGCATAAAAAACATTCAATTCCTGGAAATGTTTGGCTCTAACCAACCAAGCAGCCCCTCCTTCAAACCCTGACACAAGCTTGGCCTTCCCTCTTCAGAGCAGGTAACAGCTTGTGTTATGCATATTTAGATTATCACATCCATTCAAAAGACCCCCAGGTTGAGTGAGTAAGTGTACTAACCATTCATTAAAACTACCTGTTAACTGCTCTGGATAGGGAGGTGTAGGGAGTAGAAAGAGGGGCTACTGACCTTGTTTGGGTGAAAAACTTTGTAGGCTTCAGGTATTCTAATATTTAGAAAGAAAAAGTACAGGGTAAGTATGAAATATTCCAAAACCACTCTAAACTGAACTGGAGAGAAACAAACACAGACAGATGTCTCTGAATGTTGTGTGAGTTTCTTCACAAAACAGGACATTTTTATGTCTTAAGCCAAATGCCTTGATCATGTATAACTACTATTACACAAAAAACATGATCCATTCACATATTCTATAAAAGTTCAAGGAAACAATACTGTGAAGGTTTTTTCTGACACACAAACACTGACAAACACTAATAGTTGCCCCCCTCCCCTACATTCTAATATAGTTTGTAAGTTCCCACTTTATATTCTAACAGAAATTATAAAAGTCTTCTTCAAAACACAATCATTGTGATTAACAGTGGAATAACCTATGTGGTCATGCTATACATAGTGTAATTTAAAATTACAATTATTGAAACTGTTTAACCAATGGCAGTGTGTAAAAGTTATGTTTAAAAGCTGATGTACATTGAGTTAAATAAATAAACACACAGTTGACAAGTACCTTAAAATGAACACCATGGTTTTCCTTCAAGGATCTTATTGACCTTGTGGTAAAGCTGTAAAGTCAATAAATGTTGAACAGTTTTCTTTTCTGCTTGATTTCAGAGAAAGGTTTTCATCTGGGGTGCAGAGAACATGAAATCTCTAGGGATGGTCAAAGATTATAAGATGCAATAAGTAACAATAAGTAATGAAAACTAAGTATCCAATTTAATTTATTTTAAGGTTTCTTGTGGTAGACATGAAATGGAACATACCTGTCTCAATGAGCCACTAGAAGTGAGGAGAGCATAAATCATCCAAAAAGGAACCAATAAAGTTGAAGAGAGTGTGAAATACCAGCCAATAGCGTAGCCCCACCATGGATATTCAATTATATTGTTAAACTTCAGAGGAGTGAATTTGACAAGAGAGAAAACAAACGTACCCTAAAGAAAAAAAATCTAAATCAATATCATACTGTCTGTAACTTTTTAACAAATAATGTACACTCTATATAATATGTCTACCTTGTCTTTTTCCCCAGAATATACAACAATGACCATGGACCCCCACATCCTCCACATGCAATACAAAAAACTCATGAGGAGGATCCGACCCATAATGGCCCTAACATACTCCAGCCATATCAGATTTTGTCTGCACGATAAGGGGTTCCAGGAACCCCAGCATTTGGGAGATCCAAATTCTGGTTGACAGTAGATAGATTGAAACTGTGTAACTTAGGGACAAAAGACAGAGGTTATGAATAGATGTCTTGTTCCAAGCCCAGTGCAAAGGAAACAAGGGGGGTGAAATAATATTTTGGTATATATACCAAAATATTGTGCTGTCAAATATACATATGACAAAGTGGGGAAAATAGGCCACCTGACTTTGAAAGTCTAAAAATGTGTATAAGTTAAAAAATGTATATTTAATGCTTTTCTGCCAATGCTTCCATTTTTAAACTCACTAAGGAGTTGCCAAATCCCAGTTCTTTTCCATATGGGGTTAAACAATGGAAAAAGTATCCATATGGGTGCAATTTAAGAATAGACCATGAACACTCGGGGAGGACAGCACCAGAATTGACCTGGGCCCGGTTTCTCGATAACGCACACTATTCGCGCGCTAAGAAGACTCTTAAGATATATCTCAAGTAAAGTGATTACTTTTCTAAGTGTGTTTCTCGAACTGTCCCTTAGGACTCTTCTTAAGTTGCTGCCTCTTACAGTACATCCGACGTTACAAGGCGCTGTCTACAGTGAAGGTACTGAACTAGCTGACATCGGTTGCTCAGGAATCGATTTTTCACTCATTTACATTTACATTTAGGCATTTGGCAGACGCTCTTATCCAGAGCGACTTACTTTTTTTTTTTTTTTTTTTAATCTCATTACACATCTGAGCAGTTGAGGGTTAAGGTCCTTGATCAAGGGCCCACCAGTGGCAACTTGGTGGTTGTGGGGTTTGAACCTGGGATCTTCCGAACCGTAGTCCAATGCCTTA